>JAPJBO010000545.1:0-153230 GCA_030068145.1 Diplonema papillatum
GCTGCAGCTGCTGCTGCTGCTGCCTTCTTGCTGCTGCCTTGGCGCTGCTGTGTTGCTGCTCCTGCTTCCCTGCCGCTGCTGCCTTGCTGCTGCTGCTGCCTGCTGCTGCTGCTGCTGCTGCTGCCTTGTTGCTGCTGCCTTGCCGCTGCTGTGTTGCTGCTCCTGCTTCCCTGCCGCTGCTGCCTTGCTGCTGCTGCTGCCTTGCTGGTGCTGCCTTGCTGATGCTGTCCTGCTCCTGCTGCTGCCTTGCCGCTGCTTGCTGCTGCTGCCTTGCTGATGCTGCCTTGCTGATGCTGCCTTGCTGCTGCTGTCTGCTGCCGCTGCAGCCTTGCTGCTGCTGTCCCGCTGCTGCTGCTGCCTTGCTGCTGCTGCCTTACGGCGGCTGCCTTGCTGATACCTTGCTGCTGGTGTCTTGCCGCTGCTGTCTTGCTTCTGCTGCTGCCTTGCCGCGACTGCCTTGCTGCTTGCCGCTGCTGCCTTGCTGATGCTGCCTTGCTGCTGCTGCCTTACGGCGGCTGCCTTGCTGATACCTTGCTGCTGGTGTCTTGCCGCTGCTGTCTTGCTTCTGCTGCTGCCTTGCCGCGACTGCCTTGCTGCTTGCCGCTGCTGCCTTGCTGATGCTGCCTTGCTGCTTGCTGTTAGCTGCTGCTGCTGGCTGCCTTGCCGCTGCAGTCTTGCTTCTGCTGCTGCCTTGCTGCTCCTGCTGCCTTGCTGCTGCTGCCTTGCCGCGGCTGCCTTGCGGCCGCTGCTGCCTTGCTGCTGCTGCTTACACGTGGCTGCCTTGCTGATGCCGCCTTGCCGCTGCTCATCGAACTGCCTGCCGCCTTGCCGCTGTTGCCTTGCCGATGCTGTCTTGCTGCTGGTGTCTTGCTGCTGCTGCTGCCTTGCCGCTGCTGCCTTGTTGCTGCTGTCTTGCTTCTACTGCTGCCGGCCTTGCTGCTGCTGCTTGCTGCTGCTGCTGCTTTCTTGCGCGACCGATTTTACGCCTGGGAAGAGTAGGTGCACAGCTCGGAGGCCAGATACGAAGTTAGGGGCTTTCACCCACAGCAAAGGAACTGCTTGCCTTGGCCGCGTTTCGAAAAACACGTTTCCAGGGGACACCACGAGGAGGTGGCAAGTCAGATTTTGTCCCCCAACCCCAAGACCACCCATTGGAATTCCGGGCCTTTGATGGCCAGCTTCTTGGACTTCACGACCTCTCAGGAGCACTTTGCTGAAGGAACACCGAAAACGTGATAGGCAACTGTTGCATGTCGAAATGGGGGGGCACGTTCTCCCGAAGTTGCGACCCTTGAAAGAACGTCGTTCGTAGGAGCTTCGAATTCCTGTGACGGTTTCGTTGGATGCATCGGTCAAAATATCAACAAAAATATGTACCCATAGCTCTGTCAGAACCTTATCGCTGACTCGTAACTTCACATACCTTGACTGCTTCCACACGAACTCTCGAACACCAGATTTTTCAAGCACAACTCCGACCCGAACAATCTTGTGAAGTTTCTTTTCTTCTTCTAGTTCCTGTTTGCGTTGTGTGTGCTGAATCCTGTTTTCTTTCGAGTCGGCCTCTTCACACAAGAGGCCGAACCTGGACAAGAAGGCCACATCGAAGCACTAAGAATCCATCAAATGCACGAGGGGGCCCGCAGGGCCACCGAGTGCGGGTTTGCGGGTTTTTTTTTTCGCTTCTGATTTTTTTTTTTACGGGGGCCTTCGAGCAGGGGACTTTAAAAGTTTGGGGTCCGAGCCAAAAACCCGGTTTGAGCCAAAAAACCGGTTTGGTTATGTAGGTCGGTGTATCACACTTGCATGCGGTGCTGCATCACGAGCGGGCTACTTTCTGCACTCTGTGTGGAGTTTTCCGCACTCTAGGCACTCTCGGTTTCCATGATCCACATGAAGGAAGCAAAAAGAAGCACTGTGTTGGTCAGAAAAGCACATTTTTCTTTCAGAACAAAAGGTTGCAATAAGAAATGACAAAAAGGCGGAGACGTAAAGAAACACCAGCTTCATACACCAGCTACTCTGTTTGTGTGTGTACAGAGACAAAAGTTCGATTGTCCAAAGCGCGTACGCGCACCAAGGCCTCCTTGTATGTTTTGAACGAGCAGTAACGGGTTGTTCGTGATCTTCCGTCCTCGTCGGGGTTTGCGGAGTGAGCCCTGAATGCCTCAACAACACACTCGAGGTCCTCGTCTTCCATCCCTTTGTCGTGGGAGAACGGTACTTCCAAGGTGGTGAACATTATGTCCTCCAATGTATCGTCGTACAGAGTGGCACGGAGACGGCTCTTGACAAGCTTCAGGAGCGAAAACAGCCTCTCTACACCGGCAGTCCCGATGGGAACTGTTGCTGCAATCAGCAGAAACTGTGTCGAAACTGGGTACAGTGATCTGAGGTATGCGTCACCCAGAACGTTTGCAAGGACCTGATTGAAGTCGGTCCATCCCCGTGCCTGGATCAATGCAATCAGATCCTGTAGCTCGTCGTTAACGTCGTGTGCATTAGGCACGAGCGGAGACGTGGCGACGTACGCAACTTCATCCATGGAGAGACTCTGGGCTACTTTTAAGTGGTTCGCAAGCGGGGCGATCTTGTCTTTGGACTTTTCGACCTCTCCGAAAAACTCCCAGCGTGGATCAAACACGCAAAACCCACTTAGCTGTGGAGAGCTGACGAGGTCCTTCTTTATTTCACCAACCAGTTTTGCCACAAACGGCTGACCTACTTCCTCATGAAAAGCTCGGGTAAAGGTCTCGTTCCGTGCCTCGCTGGGAGGGGTATCCAGCAAGTCGTTCACAGTTGAGTGCATCTGGCTGTAGGCGGCTGCTTCCGGAATTTCGGCTGCGCTTACTTGCGCGTGGTCACTGGCAAACTTCTCCAGAACCCTGCAGAAATACGATGACAGTACTGGAAGGTCGGCGTACGTCACGTTATCCCTCTGCAGCAGCTTCGAGAATCTTCGCAGTGTCGGGAGCAGGGTCTTCAGGAGAATGAATGTCGCCAAAATGGAAGCGGATGCAAGCACAGACTTCAAATGCCGTGCCGACTCAACCATATCACCCGCACCGTCGGCAATTATCTTGTTCAACGTAAGTACCACTTCCCGGTGCAGTGTGAGCAAGTTCTTCGCGGCTTTTTCGTGGCTGATCCATCTTGTGGAGCCTGGTTGAACGAGCTCGAGGGTCTGCTGTGTATAGAAGCCGGCCCTCATCGTCCTTCTCTGCCCACTGTGCATAACCAGTGTGGTGGTTTTCGTGCAGTACACAGGTGTCTCGCACACTAGCCCGCCGACGCTGAGCTGCTGGCAACCCGAACGCAGCCAGAATGTTTTGCGACCCCCGCCCATCTTCGACCCTGAGGCGCCTTGGGGGCATACTACCGTGATGAGCCCCCCACTCCCCCCCACTCCCCGTTTTTCCCCCTTTTTAGGTTAAGCTGTTTTTTGAGGGCTTATTTGTACGCTATTACAGGCAGGTACGTTCATTACTACTATAGTACTACTACACAGTGAAGGTGGTAAAACTTTGAAATCGGTCTATAAGATTTTTTTTTTTTCCCCTCAAAAAAACTCAAACCGGTTTATTCGGTTTGGTCAAACCGATAAACCGGTATTTTAAAGTCCCCTGCCTTCGAGGCAAACTGGGAAAAATGGGCAAGACAAGCAAGTTCCAAAGGGGAAGTTCAAATACTTCGTTTGTGGGCCGACACTCGGGTATTCTCCGGTGTCTTTTCGATTGGTGTGACTCAGTCCCTCCTGCTGCAAATTTTGTGAAATGCAGGAGTGGACTTGTCACAGCCAACCGCACAGACAGCCTTGATTTTTTTTTAAACACCAGGCGTACAGTTTGCCAGACAAGAAACCTGGTGCCTGACCTGGTGGGTTCTCCGGGTTCACTTCTTCACAACGAAAAACGGCACAACCACGAACACAGACAGGCGCGGTTTGAACCCGCACCAGTTGCACACTGCAACCGGCGCCTGCCCCACGGCACTGGGGACTCAGAAAAACGAAAGGAGAGTCGGCTAAGGGCCTGGAAAGGCCGCGGCTCAGCACAAGCCGCCACCTGTCACTCAGACTGGGGCCAACTAATTCAAAAAACCGGGGGCACATTGGTAACCATCCCGATTTTACCCCGCCTTCACGATGAGAGGGCCACAAGGGAGTCAAACTTGGCAAGGCTCACCTGGAAGGTGCCTCTTTGCACCGCCCCCCCCGTTCCTGCTGGGCAGCTTGGGGCAGGATCTTTTACGCCCGGGAAGGGTAGGTGCGCAGCTCGGACGCCAGATACGAAGTAAGGGGCTTTCACCCACAGCAAAGGTACTGCTTGCTGCGAAAGGGGCCTCCACGCCAGCACCGATGGGGAGACTTTTTTTTCCTTTGTAATAACGGGGGACCGAAAGAGACCAAAGAAAAACAGAAAGAGACAAAAGATTCACCACAAAAACACATAAGCATGGCCATTTTAATCTATTTTATCAGGGCTGGTTCAGTTTTGGTGGCGGACCACCTGCCCTCTTCGATCCGCGGTGGCAAGCCACCTCGCATCTTTGTTTTTTTTTTTGACTGACAGGCGCAGTTTTTGACCGCACCGGTTCACATTGAACCGGCGCCTGCCACACGGCACTGGGGAACCCCTTCTTTTTTCTTTCTGGGGGTTCAGCTGGGAGCCTGGAAAGGCCGCCGCTTCGCCACAAGCAACCCTTTCTCGCACAGACACAGGAAATTCCACAACTTTGGCCCCGCAAGAAAAGCCAAGCACCAAAGCAACCTCGCCTTCGCAGCAAGAAAGACCCACCGGGGAGTCCAGCCTTCCGGAAACGGAAACGGTTTGTCAAGCCGCTTCTGCCTTCGAGCCTTCGATATTCAACCTCTCCGCCCCACAAGGGGGCAGAACCAGCCTTCGGGTGAGGAAACGGTTTGTCAAGCCGCTTCTGCCTTCGAGCCTTCGATCTTCAACCTTTCCGCCCCACGAGGGAGCAGAGAGGTACTGCTTGCCTTGGCCGCGTTTCGAAAAACACGTTTCCAGGGGACACCGCGAGGAGGTGGCAAGTCAGATTTTGTCCCCTGGGAATAAAAATGCACCGCCGTACTGTTTCCAGACGTGTACCTGGTGCCTGGCCGGTGTTCCCCGTGTTTCGAATTCTTTTTAACACAAACAGCAAATGGCACAACCACACCACTGGCAGGCGCAGTTTTTGACTGCACCGGTTCACATTGAACCGGCGCCTGCCACACGGCACTGGGGAACCCCTTCGGAGAGCCTTCCGGAAACGGAAACGGTTTGTCAAGCCGCTTCTGCCTTCGAGCCTTCGATTTTCAACCTCTCCGCCACAAGGGGGCAGAACCTGCCTTCGGGTAAGGAAACGGTTTGTCAAGCCGCTTCTGCCTTCGAGCCTTCGATCTTCAACCTTTCCGCCCCACAAGGGGGCAGAACCAGCCTTCGGGTGAGGAAACGGTTTGTCAAGCCGCTTCTGCCTTCGAGCCTTCGATCTTCAACCTTTCCGCCCCACGAGGGAGCAGAGAGGTACTGCTTGCCTTGGCCGCGTTTCGAAAAACACGTTTCCAGGGGACACCGCGAGGAGGTGGCAAGTCAGATTTTGTCCTCCCACTTTGCGGGGGGTGCCTTTTTTTTTTTTGGAAGAATCGTACGGGGGCCTTCGAGGCAAACTGGGAAAAATGGGCAAGGCAAGCAAGTTCCAAAAGGGGAAGTTCAAATACTTCGTTTGTGGGCCGACACTCGGGTATTCTCCGGTGTCTTTTCGATTGGTGTGACTCAGTCCCTCCTGCTGCAAATTTTGTGAAATGCAGGAGTGGACTTGGCACAGCCAACCGCACAGACAGCCTTGATTTTTTTTTAAACACCAGGCCGTACAGTTTGCCAGACAAGAAACCTGGTGCCTGACCTGGTGGGTTCTCCGGGTTCACTTCTTCACAACGAAAAACGGCACAACCACGAACACAGACAGGCGCGGTTTGAACCCGCACCAGTTGCACACTGCAACCGGCGCCTGCCCCACGGCACTGGGGACTCAGAAAAACGAAAGGAGAGTCGGCTAAGGGCCTGGAAAGGCCGCGGCTCAGCCACAAGCCGCCACCTGTCACTCAGACTGGGGCCAACTAATTCAAAAAACCGGGGGCACATTGGTAACCATCCCGATTTTACCCCGCCTTCACGATGAGAGGGCCACAAGGGAGTCAAACTTGGCAAGGCTCACCTGGAAGGTGCCTCTTTGCACCGCCCCCCCGTTCCTGCTGGGCAGCTTGGGGCAGGATCTTTTACGCCCGGGAAGGGTAGGTGCGCAGCTCGGACGCCAGATACGAAGTAAGGGGCTTTCACCCACAGCAAAGGTACTGCTTGCCTTGGCCGCGTTTCGAAAAACACGTTTCCAGGGGACACCGCGGGGAGGTGGCAAGTCAGATTTTGTCCCCCTGAAAGGACCCTGAAAGGACCCTGAAAGACCCCTGTTTTTCGGAAAAAGGGGGCCCTCAGCAGCTCAAAACCAGAAACCTACCACTTGGGTGGTCCTAAAATGCTCGGGAAATGCAAAATACGTGGTCGGATGCTCGTTTAGGCTGGAATAATGGCTGCAGAATGCGAAAACAGGCCAAATCACCCCCACAAGCCAGTTCCTAGGCAATTCCTTAAGGAAAATCATAAAAAACTCAAACTGCAGCCACAAAAAACAGCCCGACGAGGACACAACCGCAAACGGAATCCAAAAACAATCGGAAACCCCAGGAAAGTTTGATCCACACCGTGTGGGTTCATAAAACACCTGCAAAATGTGTCGCCAAACGGCCGGGACCCTGAAAGGACCCTGAAAGGACCCTGAAAGGACCCTGAAAGGACCCTGAAAGGACCCTGAAAGGACCCTGAAAGGACCCTGAAAGGACCCTGAAAGGACCCTGAAAGGACCCTGAAAGGACCCTGAAAGGACCCTGAAAGGACCCTGAAAGGACCCTAAAAGACCCTGTTTTTCGGAAAAAAGGGGGGCCCAGCATCTCAAAACAGAAACCTACCACTTGGGTGGTCCTAAATGCTCGGGAAATGCAAAATACGTGGTCGGATGCTCGTTTAGGCTGAAATAATGGCTGCAGAATGCAAAAACAGACAGAGTCACCTCCCACAAGGCAATTCCTTAAGGAAACATCAGAAAACCCAGGGGGGGCGTCACCAGAATCCAAAACTCGAAACCTACCACTCAGGTGCTCATAAAATGCTCCGAAACGACGGAAAAAGTGGTCAGACGCTCGTTTAGGCTGAAATAATGGCTGCAGAATGCGAAAACAAGGCCAATCACCCCTGCAAACACTGCCCGGCAGGAACGAAAAGGCGGTGCAACGAGGAACACCTTGCAGGTGAGTCTTTTGAAGTTTGACTCCCTTGTGGCCCTCTCATCATGAAGGCAGGGTAAAATCGGGTGGTTACCACTGTGCCCTGTGTTTTTCGAACTAGTGAGCCCCCAGTCTGGGTGAGCCAACCACTCAGGTGGCTCTATAACGCTCCAGAAATCCAGAAGAACTGGTTGGATGCTCATTTAGGCTATATTGGATGCAGAATGCGAGCCCATAAACCCACAAATCCGCAAACACATGTGCAACAATTTGTTTCTGGTGTTGGGTTTGCAATATGGACAGTCTTTTCTGCTCATGCTGAAAAAGGTAATAGAAAACCATTTGCAACTGCAGGCAGCAGAAGTGATCGGGTGGAGGAACAAAGAGTGTTGAAGAAAAAATGGAAAATGGAGACAAAAATCCTCTTTGTTGATGTTCAATGCCACAAACAGCCGGGTAGACCGAAGCTGGTTTGTGAGAACAGTGCTCGATAATGTACCTTGAGTGACTAATAGCCACTGAAGATCAGGGTTTTAGCAGCAAAGTCTTCCAATCAAACCAGAATTCGAAGTTGTGTCATTGACCCCTATGTAGATGGCTGCACTCTGCAATCAAGCATGCTCACTCCTTCTTTGCGCGTTTCGGTTCCTGATTTTTTTGGGAATATGAAGGTCTTGCTTGAATGCTGGATAGCATCGGAAGGTTTTCCGAAGGCAGATGATGTATATCAAAAGGACGTGTGCTCTAACAAGGGCAGTAGATCACACTTTCAGCAGCAAGTGAGCACAGAAAATTAGGTTCAAAGTCGGAAAATGGCCAGAACCACTTGAGGCTGAGAGACACTGTACTTCGACTACCGATGAGCAACATTCCAAGTGAGCAGCAGAAAATCTCTCAACGGTGTTTTGGTGCATACCTTTTCTGCAGTGCCGCTTTTAACTGCCGAAAAGACAGAATCTGGCACAGTTTTGGCTTCGATTTCAACCTGTGTTTGCATATGTTGTGTCAAATACAGCCCATTCTTTGGGGCTTGTGCCGCCTGCCCATTTGAGACCTCATTCCTATACTTCTTTGGAATTGCAGCAGGTCAATCCTTCAATGATGGAAACACATTGCCGACAAATCTGCTGTTGACAGGAAGATACAGCAGTATTCCGAGTCACTGGTTCTAGCCTCTGGTGACTGTCAAGGTTAACTACTGATGACGGCTTTACAATAGAGAATCCGTGTGGGGAAGCGGATTTCTTAGCACAATTCCGAGACAATCCTGCACGAAGGAAATAGGTCCGGTCATCTGGGCTGGACATACCTCGTCTTGTTTGTCGTCACCATCATTGTTGGCTTGTGACGGGTCTGCATCTTGTTGCTGCGGAACGAACACAATCTGTGCATCGGGATGACTGGCGTACTTCGAGGTTGCTGCCTTCTTCTGGGTGGGCTGACCATCGATGCCTGTGCTTGCAGGTTGGCCACTTTCTTCTTCGAGCTTCCGCTTTCGCTTCTCCCTTGCCGCATCGGCGATGGCAGCAAAGTCGATGGTGGCAGCGAATGTGGCTTGAACAGACCGTCTCACCTTGATCATTTCTAAGCCAGTGTCCGTGTTACCATGGGAGACTTCGAATGTGTGCCATGCAGGCCAGAAGGTATTCTCCTTAGCAGGATCAACGTACTGTGCAGCATGCGCGTATAAGGCGCGAGCTCGATCAATCTCGCCGAGTTCTGTCTCCAGCTGGGCATACTCCGTGCAAAGGGTGGGAACCTCTTTCTCGGATACTTTGCGAATCGCCTTCTCAAACACATCCCTTGTCTTGATCTTGCCGAAGAACTTTTCAGCCGCTGCTAAGTATCGTCGGAACATCGGAGCCACATCTTCGCTTGCCACTTTGTCGCAAGCTCTGTCGTACACAGCCAGACACTGCCTGGCTAAGCCAAATCGCTCTTCAAACCGAGCATACATCAAATAAAATCGTGTGGCATGGCTGCGAGTGTGAAGGTTCATTCTTGTGTGGAAGTTGGTTCAAGGTTTCGTTTAAATTGTCTTGTTGTTCTCACAGAAGAGGCGGGGTGATCTTTATGTCAGTGGTGAAGACACAATTACAGAGCAACGTAAAGGGTAGTACCGCAATAGTTTGAATTTCTTGAGGTTAAAATGCAGAATATCTGTAGTCATGGCCTGCATTTGACAATGGGTGCTACGTCTTCGATCGTATTGTGTCGTGCTTCTGGTGTTTGCACTCATTCGAATCATCGTCTTCGCGGTCGCTTTGTGACCCTTCCCTTGCCGGTTTGCATGCTTCTGCGACTCTTGCCTTCGCTTTACCGGCACTGATGCCTTCCTTGCTTGTGATGGTGTAATGGGCGGGGCCGGGGCCGGTGCTCGCCCGTTCGCGTTCCGGGGTGGAGCTGCTCTTTCGTGTGTTCTCCTCGAGGAGCGGTTGGCCTTTGCACTGTGGTCGCTGCCGGTCGCCGCTTTGTCAAGGTGTCCTAGTGATGCTGGTCCCCCCTGACCCTTGTTTGAGGGGATGAATCGGGTGTTGCAGGTGCTGGCGAATCTTCGCGCTTCCGCGACGCTGTTGCTCGTGTCGTTGCGATACCTGGTGGCGGTGGTGGTGGCCCCGTTTGCAGCACTGGCCAGGTCGCCGGTTGCACAGCTCCGATATCTTCCTAGTTTTCACAGCGGGCATCTCGTGGTCAGACATCCGTGGTGCGACGAGATCGTCATCCGGTGCATCTCGCATGCTTTGAATTTGATATGCGGCAACAACACGAAAGACTGCGGAAGTTGCTACCGGCTATCTCTTTTTTGCACGCGTCGTGCCGCTTCTTGCCCCGCGCACTGTTTGTCTCCGGTGCGAGTCTGACAAGCCTGAGGACCCATCTGAATCGAAAAGCTTGCTTTTCTACCTCCCAGGGTTGCCCTCGCAGCGGGGGTCCCAATTCCCCTTTGATCCATGCTGCTCGTCTTCACGGCTCCTTCACTAGGTTTGCAGGTTGTCCACTGTTGGTGTGCGCTCCTCTTTTGCGAGCTGCGGCATCGGCTGCTTGCAGCAAGGCTTGCTCGTCGTCGCATCTTTGGGCCTTCGGCACCGCATTTCTTCGTACAGCATGTACATGTCGCATGTCGGCAGGCACTCGCAGTTCCTGCCGTCAAACACCTGCACGCGGAGAATACTTGAGCTCCATACCAGTCAGCCAGTGCTTGCACACACTCCCCCCGTAACGAAAGCAGGGCCGTGTTGTGTACGACTCATTTCAACACCATGGTCTCTGCCCTTATGCATCGTGCCAACAGTTGATCAGGATGACAAAAAGTGAGCACCCAAGCTGCCGTTCGTGACCTCGAAGATCTGTCCCACGCCCATCGGCAGTTAACCGCCTCCTGAGACGCTTGTGGATGTGGTGGAGAGGGGCCAGCAAGCTTTAGCACCAGCTCCTGCGGCACACGGTGCAACACACGGCATCGCATTTACATCTTCGCCTATAATTGTGTCAAGCGGTTCTTCCATGCACCAGCCGCCACACGGTGCTGCACAGATGGGTTAGTAAATGTACTTCGGTGTTCAGCTTCCTCATGCTGCCGTTTCACAAAACACATATGACATGGCTGGTCAGTGCCTGTCCTGCAAAGCGGTGACGTTTTTTCTGCAGCTTCACGTCAACCAACAAGAACCGATGAAGACAACATGACTCATATGTTCCATGACACGTTTCACGATAACAGACCTGTACCCTCTTACAAACCGAACGAGGCAAGTGTATGCTCCTTTTTTCGAGACTGGAGGTCCTATGAACATGCAATGTGAATAGCCTCTATTCGAGCCAACCCCACTTTTCTCTACACTAAAAAAGTGTATTGTTTTGAACTGGATAATAGTGCGGAGCTGGCTTTTTCTCCCCCTGGGAAAATGTATATGGGTGGCAGAGTGAGCGGGTGTCGGCCTTCAGGCCGGTGTGTCCGGGTTCAAACCCCGCCCATGACACTTTTCCGGTCGAAGATTATTTCGAGGTTTGCTGTCGTTTCGGGGCCTGATGTGCCCGAAATTTGCGTTTTTTGCGGAGTTTCTCAGCCCCCCGGAGAAATACCGGAGGGGGGGGCGGCGGGAAAAGGCTGCCCCAGGGCGGCCCCCCCCCGTGCTGGGCCCCGGGTACGAGGCCAAACTTTACACCCGAACTTAGCTTCGCCCGGACTTTGTTTCGCCCGAACTTAGCTTCACCCGAGCTTTGCTTCGCCCGAACTTTGCTTCACCTAACTTTGCTCACCCGAACTTAGCTTCGCCCGAACTTTGTTTCGCCCGAACTTAGCTTCACCAGAACTTTGCTTCACCCGAACTTAGCTTCGCCCGAACTTTGCTTCACCCGAACTTAGCTTCGCCGAACTTTGTTTCGCCCGATCTTAGCTTCACCAGAACGTCCGAACTTTGCTTCACCCAGAACTTAGCTTCGCCCGGACTTTGTTTCGCCCGAACTTAGCTTCACCTTCGCCCGAACTTTGCTTCACCAGAACTTTGCTCACCCGAACTTAGCTTCGCCCGAACTTTGCTTCGCCTGAACTTTGTTTCGCCCGAACTTACTTCACCCGAACTTTGCTTCACCAGAACTTTGCTCACCCGAACTTAGCTTCACCAGAACTTTGCTCACCCGAACTTTGCTTCGCCCGAACTTTGCTTCGCCCGCACTTTGCTTTGCTTCACCCGAACTTTGCTTCACCAGAACTTAGCATTGCCCGAACTTAGCTTCGCCCGAACTTTGCTGTTCCCCGAACTTTAACTGCTGCCTCCAGTCTCGCCACGCGCCGGCCTTAGCCGAGCGCACTTAATTTCTGAGGAAGCAGGAGTATCAACAAACCAAATGGCAATGCCTGCTGAAGAGAACAAAACTTCTGGGGTTGTTCCCCCGGTATCTAGCGGCACGGTCAGAATGAGTTACGGTGCAGGTGAATCCAGGAGGCTACTTCCTATGCCTAAGTTCACCTTAAGGCAATACTCTGTACTCCATGGCTGCCACAGTGAGCTTGTGCAGGGCGATATAGCTGCCGCAGTGCAAGGATAATCAGCTTGCGCCAGTAAATAACGGCGCCCAGCGAGACTAGAGGTAGCAGTTAAAGTTCGGGTAACAGTAAAGTTCGGGTGAAGCTAAGTTGTGGTGAAGCAAGTTCTGATGAAGCAAAGTTCGGGCGATGCTAAGTTCTGGCAGACTGACTCAAGTTACCCAAGGTGACCCAAAAACCGCGAGATATTGAATTCTTCGAAATAATAGTATTGTCACAGCCTGTGTCAGGACAAAAGTAAGACGACTCACTTGTCACTGGAAGCAGAAGAGGGTTAAGAAAAAAGAAGCACACTCTTTTGGAACCTTCGCGACGCATTGCTCGAACAAGTCACGCATCCTCTCGACTTTCCTTCCCTTGAACCGACTGACGAAGGTGCTCAGGTAGGCAACCCACAGATCGTTGACCACAGGCCAGGGGAACAGTGTGATGCCCTGCTGGTACGCCTTGAAAGCCTCTTCCCAGTAGTTGTTTTCCTTCATCAACTGCGCGAAGTTCAGGATTATTTGTGGTGTAGCCACCTTCAAGTAGATCATGCGGTCGTACACGTTCTTGGTAGACTGTTAGTGTGTTTGTAGGTATCGTTAACCCATCGCTTGTGTCGATGGCTATGATTAGTGTGCACGCGCGCACCAATCGACATCCGAGAAAACGCACCCGACTGCAGTACGGTGTAGCCAATGTTTCATCGTTGTCACGTTTCTCATCATCGCCAGATCCGCACGCCGCAGTGCAGGCACCCAAGGTCGTTTACTTTCGAGAACACGCTGTTACTGATAGCCATCGTCTAAATTGCACGGTGTGTGTTGCAGGCTCGGGACAACAAATGTTCGGGTTTCAGATTATAAAAAGCAGGTGATCAGATCGTCGGGTCAGGACTAATATTCTTAGAAATTTGTAGACGAACAACGCGCCGCGGCTTGCATACCCGAATGGTGCACAACGACTCGTTGAGATCTGCGTAGAAAGACCAGAGCTTGACACTGCGCCACACCCGCTCCTGCACGGGTTGTCCTGGCAGCTTTTTCCACGAGCCTTGCCCCGAAAAGTTGGTGGCCGTGACACGGCGAAGAAGGTCGAGTGCTTTCCTGTAGTTCCCAGAACGCAACTCCATCTCTGTGTAGTCGCACCAAACGGAGGCCAGGTCGTCGACTCCTTTGAACGACTCCTTCACCGCCTTCTCGAGGATGATTCTGGCAGACCGAATGTCACCCTGCTTCTCGTACCAACGGGCGAAAGCTGTCCACAGCGTGTGCGGTTTGCCTATGGCTTTCGCGATGTCGACTGTGGTCACGGCCTCGGTGTACGCCTTCACCACTTTTTGCGGGTCTTTTGCGAAGATTTCGACACGTGTGTGCCATTCGTGCACGTTGTGCGGGTTCTGGCGCAGGAGGACAGCATTCAACAACTCCGGGCGGCGCTCCATCAAGTGCTCCAAACGCTCGATGCGGTAGTCAACCTCTGTTGTCAAGTCAAAATCAGTTTCGGTAACCTTCAACAAAGCCGATGTGTACGCGTCGGTGTCGTCGGTGCCTTCGTCGCCAAGCGCGCTTGGGCCGTCTTGCTCCTCTATGTCAGCCAAACGTTCCATTTTGGCTTGCAAGAGGCTGTCTTCGAACTTCGAATAAGACTCGAAAACTTGAATAAAGTCCTTCACGGTGGTCACGCTAGTAACCGCTTCTTCGTAGATGTCCCGTGCCTTGTCGAACCGACCGCATCGGATGTTAAAGTCTGCCAGGGCGCACCACAGTTGGCCGACTTCATTAGGGAACCGCTTGATTCCGCTCCTGACCACACGATCGACGGAGAGGTTTGTGTCTTCTAACTTTAATGTGTCCCCTTGTTTGCTGAGCAGTGTGCACAGGTCGACCCAAAGCTCGTGCCGGGTCTTCCCTTTGACGGACACGAACCGTGGGTCGTTTAGGGCCTTGATCATCTCGTTGATGACGTCGTTCCAGCGGTGAAACCTCCGCAAGTACGCAATGTAGTCCTCGACCTGGTGCGGCTCCAACTGCAAGTAGCGCTTCCACAGCCGGCAGACAGTTTCAGGGGGAATGTGGTCTTGCTTCATGAAGTCGATCGCAACTTTCCACACCTTCTCGTGTTGCGTCACGGGGAGGCCTTGCAGGGCCCGGTCGATCGCATGTCGGGTTCTCGTCACGTTGCCTTGCGACGCAAGGAACTTCACGAACTCTTGCCACATGCGGGGCATTTTGGACATGAATATCAGGGCTCGTTCAAACGTCGTGTTGACAAGCTCCCACGCCGCGTCGTCCACGGGGCGATCCTTCACCTGCAGCATACGCTCTTCCAGGTACTGGAACCACAGCTTGTAGCTCCCAGGCAGCTTCGAAAGCGCTCGCTCATGGAGCAAGTTTCTCTCCTGGGCCGAAGCTTTGTGCTTGTACTGAAGGTACCGCCACCAGTACCTGTGTGTGTGTGTGTGTGTGTGTGTGTGTGTGTGTGTGTGTGTGTGTGTGTGTGTGTGTGTGTGTGTGTGTGTGTGTGTGTGTGTGTGTGTGTGTGTGTGTGTGTGTGTGTGTGTGTGTGTGTGTGGTGTGTGTGTGTGTGTGTGTGTGTGTGTGTGTGTGTGTGTGTGTGTGTGTGTGTGTGTGTGTGTGTGTGTGTGTGTGTGTGTGTGTGTGTGTGTGTGTGTGTGTGTGTGTGTGTGTGTGTGTGTGTGTGTGTGTGTGTGTGTGTGTGTGTGTGTGTGTGTGTGTGTGTGTGGTGTGTGTGTGTGTGTGTGTGTGTGTGTGGTGTGTGTGTGTGTGTGTGTGTGTGGTGTGTGTGTGTGTGTGTGTGTGTGTGTGTGTGTGTGTGTGTGTGTGTGTGTGTGTGTGTGTGTGTGTGTGTGTGTGTGTGTGTGTGTGTGTGTGTGTGTGTGTGTGTGTGTGTGTGTGTGTGTGTGTGTGTGTGTGTGTGTGTGTGTGTGTGTGTGTGTGTGTGTGTGTGTGTGTGTGTTGTGTGTGTGTGTGTGGTGTGTGTGTGTGTGTGTGTGTGTGTGTGTGTGTGTGTGTGTGTGTGTGTGTGTGTGTGTGTGTGTGTGTGTGTGTGTGTGTGTGTGTGGAATTCATGTATGGGTAACCCCTGTTGCGGAGTATGGCCCAGGCCTTTGGCTTCCTCACGTCACAGCTGACGCTCCTTCTTGCTGCTCGTGATGACCACGCGCTGTCCGGAACTGTAGCTTTGTTTGACAATGGCTACCCGCTTCGTGTCCCGTGTGCTGCTGGCTGCAACATGTATCCGGGGGGAGGCGCCTTCTTGTGCACACGGAGCAGCGAGCCGCGTCGTGTTTGGAACACTTCGCTATCATATTTGATGTTCGCTTCACTGTTGGCCGTGCGCCAGCCGTTTTCTGCCCCCTTCCCCTCCACTCTGCTGCCTCCTTCCAGGCCGCCTCGTAGTATCTCTCCGGCTGTACGCATCCCGCCCACTGCTCATGCGCCTTAACAAACGGGTTCGAGGCTGTGGCGTTCGAGTCGGGGCTCCGTTGGCTCATCGCCCGCAACACCACTTCCGTTCGCGGGGCGAGCTCGGCTCGGCACGTGATGCCCTGCATGACCCCTCCGCCCAGTGCTGTGACGCTAGTGACATTTGCGACGCGCCCGTGATGCCATTTCACGCCACAAATCCGCGCTACTGCACTGGTGACTTCTCGGAGGGATTGGCTCTTTGCCAGAGCGCTGAGTTTATACTCCTCATATTGCGCCCTTACCGTCTGCTCTTGTACGCCCATCTCTGCCTGGACCATGTCCATTGCCGCGTTGCTTAACGCGTCGGCGTCGACATTCCTTTTCCTCGGTACGTGCTCAATATCTAGGTCGAACCGCGGTGTCAATCCACCGATGCCCGCTGTCGCTTGCAAATAATACGGCCGCAGGTGGGGTTTGCAAACTGCTGTCCCGTTCACTGCACCGATTACAATTTTTGAGTCGCCCCTGACTTTTGCCGGCCCTTCCACATCCTGCGGCTGCTCCCTGAGTAATCGTAGTCCAGCAATTAGGCCGTTGTATTCGGCCACATTGTTGGTGGTACGTCCCAAGGGGATGACGGCCTCCGCTACCTTCACACCATCTCGATACACGACGGCTCCGGCTCCCGCTACCGCCAACGCGGTTCCGTTCTGCCTCGAGCCGCCGTCGAAGTATACCCACAGGCCTGCGGAAGCTTCATGCTGGGGAGGGAGAACAGCCCGGGCAGCGGTTGTTTTGCTGGTTGTGGTTTTTGGAGGTTGAATGCGTCGGCTTTGTACATCGGGCAGACGAACACCTGTTGTGAGTTCAAAATCGACGGCTAATTCCATGAACGTCACGGTGTGCTCTGACCCGATGTGCGCCCACTGCAGCCTACTCATCCACCAGTGCACGGCCTTCCACAATTCTTCGCCGTGCTTCCACTGCTTCCCAACCATTTTTGCGTCAATTGCTGGGATGCTGACTCTCCTCGGTTTCGACGTCTTCCATCCCCATGGGTACAAGGACAGGCGATGATGGCGTGATGTCTCTTGCTCTCTGTCATCCCTTATCTGCCTTTCGCGCAACACTGCCAGGAAGAATCGCTGCAGTTTACCTACGAACAGACAAGCTTGTTGATAGTCCAGCGGTACTGGCTGCTGTGCCGGATCTGTGCCGTGTTTGTACAGAGGCGCAACACCGCACAGGCTCAGACAGTTTGGCCATGCTGTCCGATTGACGCTATCCATACTGTGCTCTTTCCGGATATCCTTCCAAGCTTCGCACTCCCACCACAAATGCATAACCGTCTCTCTCTCTTCCTTGTTACAGTATGGACATGACCCAGTACGCCCCGTCCGACCTGTCGTTGCTACTGCCCCTGCGATTATTGACCGCAAGATGCCCCGCTGGTACCCTGTGAGGTTGTTGTCCGGTTCTTCCAGGAGATGGCGAGTGACGCTTCCATCCACCCCGTGTGCACATCCCCTCAGATCTTCTCTTCGGATACACATCTTTGCCATCTGCTGGCGTCGCAATGCCTGGCGCAGGTCATGCAACATTATCTCCGTCTGCTTTTCCGTCGCTTCGCTTACTCGGTAAGCGACCTGCTGCCCGATCTCGTTTGTGTACCCGATTGTCGACGAACTCGTCCACAACCAGTCGGCTTGCTCCAGGGCGCCCTGCATTAGACCGTGCGGAGACCCAGCTGGCAAGGACTCTCTTTGCACCCAGGCCGTCTCTGCCAGCGTCCTGACCCACCGCCACTTCTGCATCTGCCTGACCCAGGCTTTGACTCGCAGGTAAGCCGGCGCTGTGCTGGGATCCACCCGATGCCCGTGGTGTAGCACTTGCATCACTATCTCAACTGCCCGTCGGCTTGGCCCGGTCCACAGCGCCGTCATGATTGACTGGCGCAATGTGTTGGACGTTCGGTTGCTTAACGGCATGACTGACACCCCATAGAACGTCTTCGCGCACGCCGTCATCGATGTCAGCTCCTCTCGCGCCGAAGCAGGCACTGGGATCCTTTTTACTCGTTGCAGGTTCAGGATCGCCCCTTCCCTGCGCTTCTGAATCCTGCTCGACAGCTGGCGCCCGGGTCCTAACGCGTGCAACATCACTCCAAGACAATCAAAACTGTCGGTCCGTTCATAAAACCGTGGAGGGTTGTGGGGTATGAAAGCATCTGCGCCCTCCTGCCAAGTCATGATCTCGACTGCCGGCTGGCTCCGCGTCGTTCCAAACGAGTGCGACTTTACGAGACAAATCCATAAGCCTGTCAGTGCCGCAAAAACCACAGTTTTGTTCGCGATGGTCTGCAACTGGCTCGCTTCTCCGGCTGTGGCCGTGATATCGTCTACGTACGACCGAGGACGGCCTTCCTGGCTCACGTGCCTCATCCACACGCTTATCAGCAGTCCGATTAGAACCACGCTGATTGCACATCCCTGCATTATGCCGTTTGTGGGTATGAAACCCACCCCGACCGTCCCATTCACTTTGAAGTGGCGCTTCATGTGTCGGTAGGCGGCCTTCAACGCCCGAAGTACCTTTCGGTTGAATCCTAACTTTTTCGCCAGTCTCAACGTTATGTTAATAGGGACGGAGTCGAAGCATTTTTTGAAATCGAATGCTATCCCATGTAGAGGGTTCCCGGTGAGCTGGGCCTCCTCGATCTCGGCGGCCAGGTGCCAGAACAAGTCCTCAGTACTGTGTCCAGGTCGGCATCCATGGAGCCCCTCTGGCGCCAGCTCGTCCATCCAGCGTTGCGCCTCCTTGGCTCTGATTGCTGCCCATATCCTGTACAAGACCGGTGTCACCGAAATCGGTCGCTGGGATAGTGGGTCCCCAGTGCTTTTAGGTTTGGGGATTAACGACACGAGGGCGTGCATCAGCTCCTCCGGCCATTCGCCCTCCTCCTCCACTCTGTTGAGCACCTGCGCAAAACCCTCTAGTATTGGGTCCGGCAGTTGTTGTAACTCGTGGATTCTCCACCCGTGCATTCCAGCCGATGCCGACTTCTTCATCTTCGCCAGTACCGCCCTCATGTCACCTGCGGTAATCGGGGCGCACTCCATCACAGCCCTATCCGGGAGGATCGGATCGTACATTCGTAAAAATCGGTCCCAACACGGCTCCTCTTGCGTTGCGTACCGGTGGAAAATACCCCCCCAAGCCTCCTCGCTCCGCAGGATCTCGTCTATTTCCGTCGCGTTCGCCGTCAGGGATTTGTCGTCCCGCCGCATGAAGGTCAGCGGCGACGAATACCTGTCCGCGATGTAGTCAAAGACCAGGCCCTTTCCATGCGCCCAAGCTTCCTGCATTTTGTGGGCCCACTGCGCCTTTCTGTGCCGTCTAATAGCGGCGAATGCAGCTTTCTGGGACCCCTCCAAGTACGACAAGGCACTCTGGAGCGCCTGCAACTCGGCTAGATCATCCGACATAACGATGTCGACAACTGCTGCCGGGATGTGGCCCTTCTTGACTCTCCTTCGTGCGGCTTCTCTCGCCCTCTCCTCCTGTCTTGTTAGGGGATACGGCACTTCTGCACTTAAACGCTCTTGTCCCGCTTGTACCAGCATCCGCAGATGCCCCAACAGCTCGTCCCGTGCTCGCGTTTGCCTGGTGGACGCGCCCCTCGTTGACATGTGTTGATATCTAGTCGTCAACCGCGAGTAGCTGCCAACTTCGTCTCCGCGTCCCGTGTATGATTTAGTTGGGAAAGCTAACCCGTCTCTGTGCACCATCATGAGGTATTCCTCTGCTTGCTGCGACAGCTGTCTTAAGCTTGCCCCTCCTCTACGGGCCTCTCGCGCATCCGTGGCGAATTTTTCCAACTCGCTCTTCTTCTCCAAGCTGAGCTTGGGGCATTCCCGGGGGAACGCGGCCGGGAGGATAGCGCGCTTGTGGCGCTCTCGGAACGCTTGCTGTCGCAGTGTCACATACATCGGTGCATGTGTGTAGAACTGGCTGTCTTCTTTTGCTACCGTGAAAACTTTGCAAATGGCTGGTGCCGCACAGACGTTCGCGAGGCACAGATCAATTCTACTACCGCGCGTCGCGTTCGGCGCCCAGCAAGTGCACGGCGGTTCTTCACCTCGGCCTACCGCATAAGCGGCTGCCGCATCTGCCCATCTCCCAGATCGACACGCCGCGGCTAGCACGGGACTTGTCTCTGTGTTGCAGTTATAGTCACCAATTACCAGCGTTGGTACTTGTCCGAGCCCCGCCGCTATGCCCAGCACCTCTGATAGCAGCACCTCTCTTTCCCGTTGCACCTGCATACTACTTCCGCTTTGCCCGTACAGTGAAAACACATGCAAGGCCGTCTTTCCGTCACGCAGGGCTATGGCTACATGTACGAGACGGGTTGAATCAACCACCGATTGTTCCACCGGCGGTATGCGCTGTGCTACAAGGTGTGGTCTGGTCATAACTGCCACCCCACCGGGCTTCCTCTGCATTCTCCCGTCTTTTCCTTCCACCATCGCCACGTCTTCACCCCAGTGCACATTCCATCCATACGCCATGAGGAGTGAGCTCATGTACGCCTTCTCTACCTTCGTCACGCGTGTCTCCTGCAGTACGACGACATCGGCTTCTAGTAGCGCCACCACCAGCAACTTTTCAGTGTCCAAAGACGTGACGTTGATGGTGACTACTACAACTTCGTCGTTTTGTTGGTGTGGTATCCCACTTGTTCTGCCAGGCAGTCCCGTAGAAACTCTGTCCGCTTGCGCGGGCTTTCTGTGCACTGTCCGTTGTTGCGGCCGGGGTCGCACCTGTTCGCGCCTGCTTTCTTGGGCTCCGCGAGGCATCGGCGCTCTTTCAATCCGTCGTGCCGCCTCTTGACGGATGCATAGTTCCGCGATTGGCACCGAATCCTGTGTCGCCTCCTCTAGTTTCCGCATGGATGCCAGCGGGAGCAGCAGACTGTCGTAGTGCTGTGGCAAGTACGTTACAACGACCGTTCTGTCCGCTCCTTCGCTGCTGTATCGTCGTACGACGTCGCGCCGGCTCGCGTTCAGAATCCATATGTTGGCTTTTAACACCTCTGCTGCCGCGCACAGCGTCACCTCATCTCCGTATGTCCCGTGTCGCCTCATTCTCGCCAGGTACGTTCCCAGCTCCTCGCCGGCCATGGCGTCCCAGTATCGAGAGGTGCTTGCCTCTATGCTCGCTACCACCCTATCTCTCAGGGTTGCCGCGTCAATTCCTCCGAACCCTGTCGCTATAGCCGAAAACTGGCAGTTACCATCGCCTGGCACCTGCACTAGTCTCCCGCACATACTGCGCGTGGTCTGCTCAATCCACCGGAAATTCTGGGTAAAATCCCTCGCTTCTTCCTCCTCTCTTCCCCCTCCGACCAGGTTTGCTGCCCCGGATGGCAGTCACTTATTACGAGGTTTCATGTAATCCGTGATCTTAGTTGCCCCGGCCTGCCTCTTGCTCTGCTGCGTAGATTCTCGTGATTTCGACAGGGACTGGGTGGTACCCCTTCTCCGTTTGCCGGCGAATGATGCCGTTGGTGCACACGGCGGCGACGCTGACCGGCTCTCGCTCGTCCCGGGTCTGGCGTTCTCTACCTGTTCCCTCAAGCTTTGTAACAGGGTGGTGAGTTCTTCCACCTTCCTCGCTAGCCTCGTGTTCTCTGCCTGCAGTTCTTCTACCACCCTCTGCGATTTCCTGCTCTCTTCCAACTCCTTCTCCCGCTCGACGAGTCTTGCAGTCAGGCGGTTATTGTCCCCGCGCAGTTCTTCCACCACCCTCTGCGATTTCCTGCTCTCTTCCAATTCCTTCTCCCGCTCGGCGAGTCTTGCAGTCAGGCAGCTTTTGTCCCCGCGCAGTTCTTCCACCACCCTCTGCGATTCCCTGCCCTCTTCCAACTTCTTCTCCCGCTCGACGAGTCTTGCAGTCAGGCGGTCGTTGTCCCCGCGGAGCCGCTGACACTCTGTTCCGACCCCCTCTTCTCGCGCCTGCGGGTTGACGGCTGGCGGTTTGCCCTGCTTGCCTTTTTTGTTTCCTTTCGAACCTTTGACGGCGTCAGCGTACGAGCGCGCCTTCGCCTGGTCGCCGGGGTCGTCGACCTTGACTCCCATGTCATTGTCCCCCCCGGCGGTTGCGGCTCCTTGTGTTGTCAAAACAGGGTCAGCCCCTTCGGTACCGGCCTCCTTCCACAGCTTCCCTCCGTGCTTTGGTCCGTAGCACCGTACAAACTCCGGCCTGGTGTACGTGTGCTGCTCCCTTTCTGTTCCGCGCTCGCTCGGGTCTTTTCTTCTCACCTGCGGCGCTGCTTGTACCCACCGCTGCTCCGTCTCTCCCACGTGTCTTGCCATCGAGACCAGGACCTGCGTGCCTGTTCCCTCTATCTCGAAGACCCACGCGGGCGGCTCGCCCCCTCTGACTACCGCCAATACCTTACCGCGCTTCGGGAGAGTTCTAATGGCTGTGACATCAGCCCATCCCGCATTCCGCAGAAATGTCTCCGCTTGCGCCGCCGTTGTGCGTGGATGGAATCCGTTCACATCCCACACTCTGCCCCTCAGCACGGGGCCAGCTCTTTCGCCGACTTCTCGCCTCACCTTTTCTTCGCCGGCGGCTTCAACCCGCAGTCCAAGTCCGCGTCGGTTCGCGCACACTCGGATCACGTCTCCCGGCGCCAGTTGCATCGCCTCTTCGAGGGGTGTCCCCGGCTTCAACCAGATGACGGGACCGCGGTCTGCCTTCCGCGCGACAAACACCCCCAGCTTCCCAGAGGCGGCCTCGAGTGCACTCACTGCTCCTTCCGGTGCCCTCACCAGCGCACCGAAGTACCGCCGCTCGTCTTCCGGTTTCCCGCACGTCTCTTCCCCGGTGATGACCAGGTCGACTGCCACCCCCGCGTCGCTTGCGTACTTCCGTATGTACGCCTTCAGATTTCCGGCAGCCGCCTGCCACTGTTCCGCCGTTGTGTATCGCCGGGGGATGCGAACCGAGAGCTTCGTCTTGTCATCAGCGTCTCGGCCGGATACGGCGGCTGGCATGTCGGCTGGCATGGCGGCTGTGCGCTTCACCAGCGTGGTGTTGACCAAGTCATCACCCAGTTGGATGATTGTGGCCTTCACTGCCTCCGTCCTCCCTCCTCTGGTGGTCACGACCGTGGTGACGTGCCCCTTTTTCCCGCCAATGGTTTCTTGCACAATGTCGACGACTACCGCCTTTGCGCCTGTCCATTCCTCGCTCGCTGCGATGACGCGTTCGGCTTCCTCGAGACTGGCCAGCGCCACGCCGTCCGCCGTCGCAAGCGACCCCACGTCGACCACGGGAACACTCCAGTCGCCGCCACGGAGGTGCGGTTGCGGCCTTCTCTTCTGCTTCGCTGGCACCCAAGGTACCTCGTCTCCGGTCTGCGTTTGCCGCGCTGCTTCCTTTTGGCAGTCGCGTTGCCCAGGGCCACCACATGGAGGTGCAGACATTTGATATTGTTCAATGTTTTTGATATTCTCTTCCAGCCCCTGTGTGTGTGTGTGTGTGTGTGTGTGTGTGTGTGTGTGTGTGTGTGTGTGTGTGTGTGTGTGTGTGTGTGTGTGTGTGTGTGTGTGTGTGTGTGTGTGTGTGTGTGTGTGTGTGTGTGTGTGTGTGTGTGTGTGTGTGTGTGTGTGTGTGTGTGTGTGTGTGTGTGTGTGTGTGTGTGTGTGTGTGTGTGTGTGTGTGTGTGTGTGTGTGTGTGTGTGTGTGTGTGTGTGTGTGTGTGTGTGTGTGTGTGTGTGTGTGTGTGTGTGTGTGTGTGTGTGTGTGTGTGTGTGTGTGTGTGTGTGTGTGTGTGTGTGTGTGTGTGTGTGTGTGTGTGTGTGTGTGTGTGTGTGTGTGTGTTGTGTGTGTGTGTGTGTGTGTGTGTGTGTGTGTGTGTGTGTGTGTGTGTGTGTGTGTGTGTGTGTGTGTGTGTGTGTGTGTGTGTGTGTGTGTGTGTGTGTGTGTGTGTGTGTGTGTGTGTGTGTGTGTGTGTTGTGTGTTGTGTGTGTGTGTGTGTGTGTGTGTGTGTGTGTGTGTGTGTGTGTGTGGAACGTGGAAGTGGGAACGTTAAGATTGCGGTCATCCAGGTTTCTTTCTCCCAAGCAAAAAACACTATGTCACAGGCTTCAATAAGTCGAGCCGGTTCGTGGGTTTCATGATCGAAGCACCCTGCCAATACCTCAAAAAGGGGTACGAAACAGATTTGGGACCGCAACAGGAACTGCGAATACCGAGCGTGAACTGCAACGCCGCACACCTGCACTTAGCCAATCATTTCCTTCCATAAGCACAGCACCCAGACTTTTCAGCACGGCACTGTGACGGCAGGAAGAAGGAAGTTTGACAAAAATGCATACTTCAGGGCATAGGGATCTTTCTTGATGTCATTTTCAAATTCGATTTCCGTCAGCAAAGTCGCATCTGGATTTGCGCTGGCACTGGAGGCCATCTCAAATCGTTTAAGGCCGGGCTACTCTCGTGTAAACATATGAGAATTAGATTATCATTACCCGTTCAAACGAACCTGCGGTGGGTTGTTGTTTTGGGGTCGAAAAATAACACCTGTGTTATTATTCGATTTGTCAAAAAAAGTTCCGGGTAGCCGAACAGTGGTAGGGTCAAATGGTGGTTGTATTTCTAGACAACCGTTTACAGTTTTACAGTGCCGACGCCAAATGGCTGATGCGTCGGTGTATGGCGAAGCGATGCGATGGAGGAGCCGCCGCAGGTGCCGGCGGTCAAAGACAAGGCCGTTGCCAAGAACGCGTACGTTGAGCAGATGGACGGCCGCAGCTGGGTTTTCCAGATTGCAGCGCTCAGCTGCAAGACTACTTTGTTCTACTTGTTATCAGGACGGTGGTGGGTGTTTTCAGGCTGGTCGTTCTTGCGATGGGAGTGTGTGGCACAGACAACAGCGAGTGTCATCATGACACAGGCGATGAGGGCTTTTGTTGGGCAAGCAATGGTTCCGCCAGCTCAAAATCGCATGAAACCCGATCTAGCCTTGCTGCTACAAGTACACGACTTGCCGACACACTGAACTAGAAGCCAAGAGTGCAAAGCCCGTTTGGGTCGTACACAGCCAGCTCTTTTTTGCTCTGTGGGCACGTCACCGCATTTCCTGGGGCAGTTTTGCATACTTTCGTTTGTTCTCACTGCACAATGCCTGGTCTTCTTTGCTCCGTGGGGGTGACGGCTGCACTTCGCGGTCAAAAGGAGGATAAAGGTCTTTCGTTTTAAGTGTATGGTGCCGCCAGCACACTGGAGCCCTGTAGGTTGAGTAGAAGCATCGCTAGCGCAAAGTAACAAGCTAGCTTGGGTGCCAACAATCATCATATGCCGGGCAGGGACACCAAGACTCTGGCACGGCACACACAGTGCCATGTCTGGAACTACTGGAAGCACAAAGCAAAGGGGCTGGGTGACAAACAAGTTCTGGGGCTGCTAGTTTTCTTTCGCTACAAAAATACCCGTACTCGGACCGCCATCGGAGAAAATGGGGGTGTCCCGCTTTCAAGTAGGTGTTCAAGTATGGTTATCGTACGAAGGAGACGACGAGCCATTGCCATTCTGTGTACAAGTAGCTGCACCCAGTGTGGGAACCCGGATTTCTTCTGGCATGCAACGACTGCTGTGCAAAGATCTTTCAACCCCATTTCTTTCTGGCCCATATCTTTGGGACCCTATTGAACAGCCGTGAGCTGGAAAGAAGCTTTGCATGAGAGAGGAAGAACTTTTTTCGGAGGACGTCAAGGCGGCACTGGCACTGTGTGACACAATGGAGACTCGTTTGTTTACTGTTCCCTCCACTCCAGCTGCATGCGAATGAAACAAAAAAACAACAACAAACAAAAGACAGAGGAAGGAAGAAACAAAAACGCCTGCCGACGACTTTATGAAACGCTGATCACCGAGCGCTGACATTTTGTCAGCATCCGACCCGGAGGCCCGACGGTTTCGCAAGTTTTGAGCTGCATTTTTAGTGTTGTCCGCATTGTCACACCGATGACTCTCAACTAATGCAAGTCTGAACCCATTGAACTCATTCAATGTGTCCTGCGGTGGCGTCTTAAACCACGCAGGTATAGCGGTTCTTCGTAACTCAGCAAGGGGCCACTGTCCGCATCTTCCTTCCTACTCGCACTCCAGTACTGCTGCGGTCTCCTGTTCGGGTTCAACAGAGACGTCGTTGTATGTGCCGGTTGATCGTTTTCCCACTTATTGTTACTACAATGTGATGTTGATTCATTTTCAAGGTAGGAATTCCGATCAAACCCCCCCAACATGCTCTGCGTCATCGTAGGGGTTGCCTGCAAGATGGTTGGTACGAAAATGCGATACAACCGAGGGTCCTGAACGTCCTGTGCAGAAACCGCCCATGAGGAAATTCAATCACTCAACTGACCCCATCGAAGGAAGACGCTCTCATCGTATTTTCGGTAGCTTGGCGATGACGGGAGTCAGTTTCTTCGGTACGCCGCCCACTGTTGAACGAACCCATCAGTCGGAACCATTACGCCTAGTGCTCGACCTGTGGTGAGTGATCTGGAATCAGCAAGGGAAAGTATCAACTCATTGACAAAGGCCTCGCCGCTGGGTGGGAAAATCGTCCCATGGGAGGCAGAAAACTTAGCGACACGTGCATTGTGCTGCCAGCTTCAAGAGCTCCAAACATAACACAATGGCGAAACAGGGTGAAACAGTCGGTGTCTATCTCACGTCGATGCTTGTGCTTGTGTGTCTTGTCGTGTAGGGGTAGATCCGCATGGCCTCACGTCCGTTCAACACGTGGTTCGGTAGTTGCAGCACTTGGGATTCTTTGTCTGGCAGCTTTTGTCGATGTAAAAACAACTGTTGTTGACGCTTCGTACATGCCAGATATTGCAGCAAGGAGCAGTCCGCACGAGGTTGTGCAACTCGCGTTTGCAGGGCGTATTAGCAACAGAAGAAGCAGTTGCGACTTTGTTCGAAGACTCGAAAAAACGGGTGGTACACACCTTGCACGGGGCGAATGAATGAATCTCGTGCTTCTTCCGTGCGAGCCAAGACTGCGGCGGTTGAGACGAGTTGGTGAAGTGTCCGACCTGCAAGTGTGTAGAAGTGTGTTCAGCTGAGTATCGACAACAAATCACAAACTACACAGCAAATCCGAGCATGGATTCATCCAGACTCGGGGCTACGCCAACTCCCACGTACGCCTGGTGTCATATACCAGTAAGCGGTTAGCTGCCTTCGGCTCAGCATCATTCATTTCGAGTCATTCGGCAAGTGAGTGGTTGAAAGAAGAAAGAAAAAGAAAAATGCCGCTCCGGGTCCAGGCACGTGACGGTCAACCACAGCTTGCAAAGCTTGGGTCGGAGGCGCACAGTGCTACAACCCCGTCTGATCTGCCCTGTGGCTGATCGTCTCGACGAGCTTGTGTAAAGCGCGAGCGCCAAGCCCCAAGGTGCGCCACGTCTTGATGCTTTAGTTTGGGAAATCGGTAGCAACTTGACCCGTAGGCCCGTGGCTCTGCAGTACCGCTGAACACGTGAAGCTTGGCTCCCGTGCAGCAGGCTTTCCCTGGTACCCGAAGCAAGGTTAAAAAAGAAAATCAGTGGTGTCTCCTGAGGGGGTTATCTCTGCGAAGCCGTTGAGCAGCCGCTAACGGCTTCCCCCGTGACACATCCTATAAGTAGTTCGATTTTGTGAACTAACTGCTGTAAAAAGAGTAGGGTGGGTCACTCGTTCGGTGTTTTAAGTAGTTCGAATT
The DNA here is from genome assembly GCA_030068145.1 of Diplonema papillatum. Taxonomy (NCBI): domain Eukaryota; phylum Euglenozoa; class Diplonemea; order Diplonemida; family Diplonemidae; genus Diplonema; species Diplonema papillatum. Next base: position 27,582 of record JAPJBO010000545.1, read on the forward strand.
TGTGAACTAACTGCTGTAGAAAGAGTAGTGTGGGTCACTCAGTGTTTTAAGTAGTTCGAATTTGTGAACTGACTGCTGTGGAAAGAGTAGTGTGGGTTGTTACCCACTGATTCGGTGTTTTAAGTAGTTCGATTTTGTGAACTAACTGCTGTAGAAAGAGTAGTGGGTCACTCATTCGGTGTTGTAAGTAGTTCGATTTTGTGAACTGACTGCTGCGGAAAGAGTAGTGTGGGTTGTTACCCACGCATTCGGTGTTTTAAGTAGCTCGGTTTGTGAACTAACTACAGCCCACTTGGAACCAGGACTCTGTCGCCAGGGTTCAACGATGCAACCCTGAGTACAATTACACGCCAGTTTGGAGAGAAATACTCGAGGGGCTGCCTTGTGCTCATTTCGAAGGAGGCTAGAGGGGGAGAAACAATACAACTACAAAGTGGGTCTTTTTAGTTGAACGCTTACGCCCGCCACTAAACCCAGATTTCTCTGTGTTTCGTGTGGGCTACAGCACATTTACCTCCTTTGTTCTATCGCAACTGGCAGTCTCCTCAAGCATTTCTACAAAGCAGGTGCTTCGTTGAACGCAGTGCCTGATCGTTTTTTTACGTAAAGCTGGATTCAGGACGCAAGTGAAAACGCCGCGGTTTGCGGCGACGGGCTTCTCATTTCCTCCAACATTTCATGTTTGGTAAAAAGAAAAACTGGGCGACTGCAGAAGAGGGGTACACGGCACCTGCTGCTTCACAGCGGCCTTGCCCAAGGTGTAGTAGATGGAGGTGATGCGCTTGAGTTCTTTGTTGCGCTCGTCCAGCTGCGACTGAAGCTTCGTCACCGTTGCCTGCAGGGCGCCGACGTCCGTGATGTCGCAAGCTTTGGTGGACGAAGAGATGCCCGACAGCCGCGGGACGTTTGACGGCTGGGCGAGCGGCGAGGGAATGGGGGACCGGGGGGAGATGCTCGTGGTTTGCTTCGACTTGAGGGTCGGCTTCTGGGGGCCCGAAGCCGGCGCGCTGCCGGGCGTCGGCGGCTGGTCGAAGGAGGAGTTCGCGGAGCGGAGGGCCGCTTGCGCGGTTGCGAGAGCCACGGCTTTGTCTTCGACCGCCTTCGCTTTTTCCTTCTCGTGCTTCGCGCGCTGGTCGTCGAGCTCCTTTTCGTACGCCTCCTTCTGCGCCCGCATCTTTTCTTCTAGGTCGGCTACGTAGCTCTCCCGCTGGTGCAGACGGGCCTCGGCAGCGTCTATCTTCTTCTGCAGCGCCTTCGTCTCCTGCTCGTTGCTCATCTTCAAGTCGAGCATTTCCGATTTCAAGGCCGCAAGGTCCTGCTCGGTGAGTTCGTGCTCGTCTTGCTTCAAGCGCAGCTCTTCCTGCAGGCGCGTGGTCTTCTCGTTAGACGCTGTCGTCACTTGGTTTTGCGCGGTTTCCAAGTCTTGGGTACGCATCGCCTCCGCGTCGGCCAGCTGCTCCGCGGAGAGCTTCGCTTGCTTTTCGAGTGCGTCCTTCGCCTGCGTGACGCTCTCGAGGGTGCCTTGCAAGGTTGAGACTTCCTCTTCCTTCTCCCTTAGCTCTTCCTGCAGCTCCAACACCTTCCTCTTGGCTTCGTGCACGGCTTCCTTGTCGGGTCCGCTGAGTTCATCGGCGAGAGTGTCGCCGCCACTGTCTGCTTGTTCCCTGGCGGTGTTCAAGTCTTCCTTCAGCTGCTGGGCTTCTGCGGTTAGCTGGCGGGCGTTCCGCTGGCTTGCCGCGAGTTCTGCCTTCAGGGGAGCGAGCTGTTCTTGCGCCTCGGTGAGACGCTTGAGGGCGTCTGTGAGCTTGACGTCGGTGAGGACCTTTTCCTGCGCCATTTCGTCGGCCTTCTTCACCTTCTGCTCTGACCGGGAGAGCTCGGCCTGCAGGCGGGTAGACTTCTGCACCTCCTCGTCGAGCTTCGACTCGAGGGACTCGACGTTCGACTTGTAGAAGTTGCGCTCCTTCGTGACCTTCTCCCGCTGCTCCCGGATCTGCTCCACCTTGTCCGCCTCCTTCCTCGCCTCCGACAGGTCGTGCAGCGCGATTTGAAACTCGTCGGCGGTGTTCTGCCACTCGTCTTCCTTCACCTTGTACTCTGTGTGTGTGTTGTATTTGTTTGTGCGGTCGACGACACACTGGCGACTTTCTCCTGAAGTGAACACTCGCTTGAGAATCCGGGGTGTTGAAAGCCTCCGGGTGATTCGTGTGTTCCGTTCATGTATGGGTAACCCCTGTCGCGGAATATAGCCCAGGCCGTAGGATTCCTCACGTCACAGCTGAGGCTCCTTCTTGCTGCTCGTAGTGACCACGCACTGCCCGGAACTGCAGCCTCGTTTGACAATGGCTCCCTGCTTCGTGTCCCGTGAGCTTCTGGCTGCAACATGTATCCGGGTGATGTTCGTGTGTGTGTGTGTGTGTGTGTCTTTATTGCATTTTACCGACTGGCGCGCTCTCATTCTTCGGCTGTTTCTTGTGCTAAGGCTTAGCCTAAGCGGTCCGTTTTTTAGACCTCCGTTTGACTGGTTTGAATGTGCAGTTAGCGCAGGGTCTAGGTAGAAGTGGTGGGTGTGTTTATGTACGTTGTTTCAACCTTGCTTGAAGTGGGGTGGTATTGCAGTGCTGGATATTATTTCGCTGTGAAGACCTCTTTGCAGTACCAAAGGTGGCACACACACTGTTCGAGACCGTGATCGTAGACCCCTCAACCCCGAAAAGGAACCTGGAAAAATCCATACCCAATAGCTTCTTCTCGAACTCAGCAATGCGGACATCGCGGTCAGTTAGCTCGTGGCGAAGCTTCTCCGTTGCAACTCTGTTTTGAAGATGTGTTTTATTCTATCAGGCTGCCGCCAGTTTTTCCACCGAGTACAGTGTAGAGCAGGGTCCTTGACACAGGTTGGTGTATCAGACATTGCGGGGTACAGTTTTTAGATACTGGCTATGGTAACCGACGGCCTTTTCGGGCATGCTACACCTAGAATGAAGCGTCAGAAATTTGTAAGTTTAGCTCTCCCTGACCGGGAACCGATCCCTCGGACCCGCAACCACACTAACCCGCATACCGGAACACCTGCTCACCAGAGCCAATCGTCATTCCAAAAAATAAAAACGATACAGAAACACGCACGGGGTTCCGGAATAACGCGAACAAGGAAATGTTTCGCGAATTTCTGGAGAAGACGCATCCAGTGGGACTCGAACCTGCGATGAAGCCACGACCGTGTTGAACTTTCGGCAACAACCGAAATCACAAGGAAGGCATGCAGCCCATCCTGGGCAGCGCCAGGTCAACGGATCCCCCCGGGATCCCCCTATTCCGAGACACATCAGTAATCCACGGAGGTCCGGGAGGGCCCCTCGGGCCCTTCCTTCGGCCTGAGCTTCATTGTGCAAAAAGAGCGAAGATTTCATGGGGGTGGTAGTTGCCGACCGTTCGTTGCTCGCCGCATGTCAGGGCTCTGGGTACGCAAGGCACTCGTCGAGTTTAGAATGCTGACGGAATACCTCGACGCGTTTTGCTGCTCTTCCAACTCTCGCTCGCGCTCCATGGAAAACTGCTTGTCGTACAGCTGCTGGTACTTGACTTCGGTGAGATTCTTTTCTTCCCGTAGGGTCGAATTAGTCTGTGTGTGTTAGTTCAAGTTTGTATCGAAGGAATGGAAGTAAACCAAACGGCAGAGGAGCTGAGAAACTCGCTTCAACAACAGAGCTACGAGCAACTCGTGACCATCTGCCACTCCTTTTACCCGTCCACGACCCACCAGCTTTCGAAAACAGGAGTGATGCCACATCTGGGTTTTCCCCTGTCACGTACGGGAACAAAAAGCGATAGTACATGTGTTTTCTCGCACTTCAAGTCACACGTGTGAAATCCCATAACAACGGGGTTGTGTCCTTACCTCCCCTCGCTACCCACATATTCCACACCTCCCAAACGTCGAACAGGCATACCATGACAAGCTGCGCTACGTCACTTTCTTTCTCCTTGATGAGCCTGTGCAGCTGTGCTATTTCCTCCTCGTAGTCAGCGGCGGTCCGTGTCAGGCCGTAGCCGGGTTGCGAACGTGGCGGCGAAGCTGCCAGTGGTGGGGACAGAGACGGGTCCGCGTGCACCCTCGAACGGTTAGCTTTGACGGGAACGGGGGCGGAGACGGGCGCCTCGTTGGCTTCTTCGTCGTCTTCGGAGTTTTCGAGCTCGCTCGGGTCGAGTCCGTGCTCGGTTTGGACTTCCTGCATGATCGCCATCAGCTTCTCCGGTAAATCCTCCGTGTCTTCCTCCTCGGACAGCGACATCACCTGCGTGCCCAAGTCGTCGACGCGAGAAGAAGCGAACATGCTCGTTAGGGTCAGTTTTAAGAACTCCTTTATAGCATTGTCAGAACCCCGGGCAACGTCCTCCATGCTCACCAGGTCGGCCACGTTGATCCCCTTTTGCATCCTCTTGAACACAGCGTTCAGTCCCGTCACCACTTCCGCTAGATTTGCTTGGTGAAGAACCTGTTTGCATTTTTTTAGAGTAATAGTCCGCTTGAGAATCTGGGTGACCTTCGTCGAATGGGTTCTTTTGAAGCTAATACGTACTGGGTGGCTTGGGGGGGCATACATGGCTTCTTTCGTGTACACTGGACTTGCTACGTTTTGTGACCGACGCCAAGATCTCACCAGGTTCGGGGAGTGTTCCAGTGTTTTTTTAGAAAGATGGCGTGGTGCCCACATGATGGGTCCGCCTCATCGAGTTTTCCAGAGAATCTGCGCACTGCAGTCTATGAGAGCTTCAGAAAGACTGGCCGGCATGTGCATTAGGCACGATGAAAACCGCAAATGTTTGGCCTGTCGAATATTGCTATGACTCAAGGCAAAGCGCACACAGCAGCAGTGACGCGTCGGCATTATTTGCACGTCGGCGAATGGTGCATCAACAGCCGGGCAACCACTTTTCAAAGGCCGCGGAGGTCAGCGGACCGGAGCTACCGGAGAGGGTGTATGTGCGTTGTGTGGTAACCTGATACGTGTGTGTGCGATGATGTGGGTTTGTGTGGCAGCCTGATACGTGTGCGCTGGCTGTTACACGAGCTTGATGCTCCGCATGGATGCTTGGTGCCGTGTGCCGTGGGCACCACACGGGGATTCGTTTGCGACAATAAAACCTCGGAGGGAAAAAGACTGCGTGTTTATCCCACTCAACAAAAAAACAGGCTTTCTTGTTTTGGATGGTGAAGAACATACGACGTTGTCCGACTTGCACACGCGCGAAGCGGCGATGGCGTACTTGGGGTGCATTTCTGAGAATATTTCGGCGAGGATAATGCCATCCTGCAGGTCGGTGTAGCACGTCACGTCCTTGGCGGCATCGAACAACTTCACCCACGCCAGCAGCGCGCGATCGGTATCACCCATTTACTCTCCCCCTTCCCCTCCCCCCCCACGCCCAGGGTTGCCGCGTCTCGCCCCTTTAGAAAAATTCTATGAGGAGCTCCGTGGCCTTACAATTGACCGAGATAAGAACCAACGCTGGCAATAGCAGCGAGTGTGTGGTATGAAACAGGGCAATCGAGTGATAGCACATAACTTCAAGACGGTGCAAGCCCGCAAGAGCTTCTGCAATGTAGCTAACACTGGGTCAGCCTGCCTGGGTCATAATGGAAGTGCGAGCGCAACTGATCTTGTTCTGGACCATGAACTGGACCAGGTCCCCGACGACCTTGCCACACACACACACGATGTACCAAGAGCTTGGTTCGCCACAGTGTACGCCTTCTTCACGTCTGCCCACTGGTCGGAGAGACCCGAGCTGAGCTTGGAAGTGCATGTTGGTGTACTGACCTCCCGGGGGATTTCGTGCTTGCAGACGGACCAGGCTGTCTGGGAAGCACCCGGGTCCTGCTTCGACTGCTCTCTCCAGCTCGAGCCTTGGCGACAGTGGGCGGTGTTGGCCCTCGCCTGGGGGGCTGTGAGGCCCTCCTTCCGCTGTGGGCTGGGGCGGGACCGGGCTGATTCTAAGGCTCGCATCAACTCACCGGGTTCTGTGACCTGTGCTACCTTGCTCTGTTCGGGGTCTGGGTTCACGCTCTGTTGGGTCAGGTTGATAGAGACTCGGCTGTCGCCTAGCTTGTGGCGTTTTAGTTCTGCGAGCCCAAGGGCGAGTCTGCAAGGCTGCGGTGTTTTTCGTCGGTTGGGTGTGTTTCCTGCTTGTTTCAGCCTTCTTCTTGTTGGTTGGGCTGCTTTCGGAGGTTTCTGCGATTCGGTGCGGAAAGCGGATTCCCGAACGACGTTTGCTTGCTCAAGAAATAAGCAGTTCCAGCGGAACCCTTCTTCCGTTTGTTGTCCCGTTCGAACACACAGGGGCCGCCTGGGGCGGCCCCACGCTGGGCATGGCCGTGGCTGTTTCTTTGGACAACGTCTTTGCTCCCACTGGCCTGACGTGGTTAAACGCTCGCAGGTTCATGTCAGGCACAGCGATCTTCTACTACCCATCTTGAAACACGGACCAAGGAGTCTAATACGTGTGCGAGGCTTAGGGTGTCAAACCCACAAGCCGCACTGAAAGGGAGATATGCCAATCCTTGAGGATAGAATGCGTCCGGATCGAGTGTGGAGCAGCAGCACCCCTCGTCAGGTACCCGATGCGAGCTGATTGCCGGCTGGATGCGGGCAACTGCACCTTCGTACCACCGACACCCTCTGGAGCTTCCAGGTAACGCGCAATCGGTGGTTCGGACATGATGATTAATACCTAAGCCCGCACCCATGCGGCGCTGATCAGACTCGTGGTTGTTTCCGCTCGTTTTCGGGACTGTTTCGATTAGAAAGCGCCGCATGGGGGTCCGGTGAGCTTGAATCGCGCTGGGTACCACGGGAAATGGCCGAGAAGGAGCTCAAAACAGTGAGTGCAGGTTGTTGGGTGTGACTACGAAGCGGAAGAAGAACAAGGAAAATACTCGGGAGAGGCGCCGCCCGGTGCGCATTTTCACCAGAAAAATCGTGGTCACATTTACTGCTTCGTGTTGAAAGAAGCCGGTGGGCTCCAGTCTTCTGTTGACCGTTGAAGCGGGGGTCGTGTCTGTATTCGCACGCTCCCGCACCAAACTCAATTTCCAGTGTATTGGGTTGGACTGAGCACATTTCATTCCGACGGTGCTGATGAGTTTTGGTAGTAATTCGCAACTGGCGGCCACCTCGAGTGTTTCCTACAAAGCAGATGCTTATTCAAAAAAAAAAAAAAAAAAAAAAAAAGACATGGAAGAGAAAGTAAAATGCGAGACGAACCGAGAACGAAGAACGAAATACGTGAGCGCGAGGGGGCACGAAAGAAGAGAGCTTTGCGCGTGGTGAACAAACCCGACGGCCTGTTTGTATATATGCAACCCTCCCCCCCTTCCTTTCGCATACACCCCGGACTCCCACTCCGGATTGCGGCAGTGGTTTTGCGGTCGTTTGTGCGGTCGGCCTCACTCCCTCAATGTGGGAGTGGCTCCCTCAATGAGGGAGTGGGACCCTCTCAGCGGGGGTAGCACTCCCGCAATGCGGGAGTGGCCTCTCCCGCACTTTTTCACTCCCGCATTGACTAAGTATATGGCTGCTGAAGTCCGGGGTGTAGTGTTCACGTCCAGCAACGTGCGCTGTTGCCGTTGAGCGCTCATTGCGCCGATAGCACCTCCTTCAACGCCGTAGTACGAACCCGGGCAACAGCATTCCTGCCGCGTGCTGTACTGCAAATATGCCTTCTTATCTTAGCGGTTGATTTTTCATTCGGGCCGTCATCCCCGCCCGCTAGACAGGTGAATCGCGCTACCTCTTCTTCTGTTTGCAGCGCACAATTCTGCTCGTGTCTTTCCTTTTGCAGGCACATGCATTGCCACGGGATGGTTTTCGGTATCTTCGGAGCACCACTGATGCATTCCGGCGGGGTCGCTTGTTTCACCGTTTCGATCTTGTTGCAAGCACAGCAGTGCAGCAAGTCAGGAGGCGGCAACGCGGCCAGTCGCACTTTTTTTACAGTAAAAGTTCGCTTGAAACTCCAGGGTTTTGGAGTCTCTCGGGTGACTTTCGACAACATCCTTAATATACGCAGCATTTTTGCTAGCGTAGAGGCAGGGGGTATGAACAGCTTGCAGCGTTTGCTGGTCGTAAATAAAATCAGCAAAGATTTGCTTTTACCACATCAACCGTCGTTCTGCCGGCGCCACCTCTTAGAATGAGAGAGAGAGAACGCATCAAGACAAGGTGTAGTCTCGCCTCAGCAGTCCCAGGGCCTCTCTTCACCCACCTGTATAGAGAGAGTGAGAACGATAGATAGTCATTTAGTCACGCCTTCACAGTCCTCTCCACTCACTGTATGTGTTCTCGTGGTCATCGCTACGCTGACCCTTCCCGAGAGAAAGATAAAGAGTGTTAGAATGAAGCATCTATTTGGTATCGGAAAGCAGGTGCGAGATCAGCAAACATTGTGCGCTTACTTCGTTTCACCGCGAAACTAATAATCGGGGCTTGCCCCGAGTTCGCGCTTTCATTTCCGATAGACAGATAGAGAGAGAGAGAGAAAGATGGGCAAATGAAGTGCAGGCGCAATGCCATCGTAGCCTTGTTTCCTTTTGGAGTGAACGAAAGTTTTTGTAAGTGAATAATGGACAAATTTGGTTGTCTAACCGGTCGAGGGACCCGCTCCGCTCAATGGTGTCATAAGATTTCAGGAAGACGTCAGGGCTGGGGGGGTAGGAAGAAAACCCTTCGGTCTCCTGCGGGGGGTATCTGGGGATAAAACGTGAACGTGGTAGCCCGTGCATGTCTACAAGCATACAGCACAGATGTGCATTCTGCTACCGCTACTAACTTAGTAGTAGCCACGCGTGGAAATCTGTCATGTGCCAACAGAGCTCGGCTGATGCAACCGACTGGCTGAAGCTGCCCACACATGCGGGAACACCCGTGTCTACACGTGCTCACGATTCATGTCGGTGAAAAACTCAAAGTATCGTTCTGCATCGGCCTGAAACACCAAGCGGGGTTCTGGTACCTACGTTTTGCGGCAAGAAAAAAAGAATGTCGCGCCAAAAACGAGAAACCGAGCCCCTAAGAAAGGGAGGATGGAGGGCGGTTGCGAGAACGTGCTTGGAATGGTTGTGAGCTCAGCACCGCAGATACGAGCTCGACACAGCACTGGTCCTGTCAGCCCCGTGCTTCTGTCCTTTGAGCGGGTGGTGGGGGGGACGAATAGTTGTATCTCACAAGAACTTGATTCGGGCACAAATGAATATGGCGAATATGTGTCTTCGTGCAGGACGGTCACAATAACCCGCGTCTTTTTTGGAATAGGTGCCTGTCGAACAAGTGCTACTATTCGCAACCCTAGACAAAAGCAGGTCCCAGCTTCATGCTTTTTGTACTCACACACGAGTGAAGACTTTCATGTTCTTTCTCCCCCCCAAGAGTCCCCCCTCTCTAATTGTTTTTTTTTCTTTCTAATAGTACATTTGTACTGAAAGGAGCATTTCCGGTACAACGGCTGCACGTGAAACGTCAAACGAGGCACGAAAAAGTGGTAAAACTACATCGCAAATAGCTTCATACTCTGTGTACACGCGAAGAATACAAACACATGCCACCCATTTTCACAATCATTGAATCGGTTGATGCTTCTGTTGCTTCGTTTCTCAAACGCAACCTCAGGAAATACTCTTCTTTTTTTAACTTGCTTAATTATTAGCTTCATGACCCTTCGTGGTGCGGGGTCCACCGGTCCCGAATTAATGATCAAGAGTCCGAGAGTGGTGTTATCAAATCGAAAATATGAGAAGCAGTTGGGTAGGTGCTGCAAACTTCTGAAGGTTCTGCTCTCATGCTAAACGGGTACCCCGGTAGCCCACCTGCGGCACGCGACTCGGACGCAGGTTCTCGACGGGCAATGACGATCGTGCGCCGGGGGAGCGGCGCTGGCCGTCGTCTCCGGACGGCTGCGGCTGCAGCTCGTTCGGGTTGGGCGCCGTCGGGCGCGTAGGCCGCAGAGTAAAGCTTCTGAGGTCCAAATCCCAGGATCTGACCCCGGATCCCCAGGATTCCGGGATCTGATCCCATTCTGGGTTCTATGACACTCTGCGTTTCGGGGACGTTGCCGCTGCTTCTGCGATGTGCTGCAGCGGGGCCGAAACCACGTGCATGTTCGAGATCGAACTACGGCAATGCGGGAACAGTCGGGTTAGCGCAAGCTTCTCCCGTATGAGTCTCACGTGCCAGGTGTGGCAACGGTCGTCGGACTCGGAAGGACGCCATCCCTGCCGGAGGGCAACACCGCTGCCGGCGGCGGCGGCGAGGGGACGACTCTCACCGGAGTCAATACCCAAGATAGTACGGTTTTTCTTAGAGTTGATCAAGATAGTACATGTTTCCTTAGAGTTACCCATTATAGTACATACCTCTTAGAGTTGATCAAGATAGTACATGTTTCCTTAGAGTTGCCCTTTATAGTACATCCCAAGATAGTACGGTTTTTCTTAGAGTTGATCAAGATAGTACATCTTTCCTTAGAGTTGATCAAGATAGTACATGTTTCCTTAGAGTTGTCCATGATAGTACGTTTTGCTCTGGTACGGTCTCTTATCCTGTTCTGTTCTGTCCTGTGGGGCGGAACGAAGCCCGGGCAAAACGAGGCTGGGATAAGGTCCAAAACAGTACGTTTCCCGAGTTTGTGCCCAAAACAGCACCTTTTCCTGTTTGTGCCCAAAAGAGTACTTTGTTCTAACTTGAGTGCGGGTCCAAGTTTTGAGTCCAAGTTGTGTCCAAGTTTCTGCAGAACCAGGTTCGGTTAGCAAATCCAGACTCTCATCGAATCAAGGACCAAAATGGCAAGGTTTGCTGCCATGCCGATCAAAAACTGAAGCACAACAGGCATCAATTCCCCTCAGCCGGGTTTTCCTCGCGTGCAGCACGGTGCACCGCGTTTGGGACCCAAGTTTGGGACCCAAGTTTGGGACCCAAGTTTGGGACCCAAGTTTGGGACCCAAGTTTGGGACCCAAGTTTGGGACCCAAGTTTGGGACCCAAGTTTGGGACCCAAGTTTGGGACCCAAGTTTGGGACCCAAGTTTGGGACCCAAGTTTGGGACCCAAGTTTGGGACCCAAGTTTGGGACCCAAGTTTGGGACCCAAGTTTGGGACCCAAGTTTGGAACTCAAGTTTTGGGCACAAACTCAGGTCCGAGTCAGGAAACCGTACTTCTTTGGTATTTCACCCAACCAGCAGCCCGTGCCTGGGCCACGGCTGGGGAAAGGGGGGTCTCTAAAAAAAACGAAGAAAAAGCAAAAAGTACGGTTTCTGTGCATTTTTCTTGCATTTCTGGGGGCCTTCCAGGAGTTTCAAGTGTGTGTACTATAATGGGCAACTCTAAGGAAACATGTACTATAATGGGCAACTCTAAGGAAACATGTACTATCTTGGGTAACTCTAAGAGGTATGTACTATAATGGGTAACTCTAAGAAAGTGTGTACTATAATGGGAAATGACCCCTCTCACCGAGCTAGCACCGACCGCGCGAGGGAGGATCAGCCGGGGCCCCTGCTGCGCGAAGCACGGCAAACCCGCGGGCAAGGAACCACCGCTCGAGGGGACACCCACCGCAACCTCAGCAGCCTACTCATACAGCAGCCTTCTGCACTAGTGCGTGATGCATCGTGCACTGTTACATGCCGGGATATGGTACCCATCCCGTTATGTGGTCATGTGGCTAGGCTCGACCTGTTCGTTTTTGTGCAACCCGTACACCGCGAACGCAGGAGAACTTCCGAGAAAGTAGAAAAGGGAAAACTAAGGTTTTCGCCGACCGCGCTACCCCTGAGGCAAATTGGCAAACGATCATATATATATATATATATATATATATATAATAGACAACGTGCCCGCTCCGGGGCCCACCTGGGCCCACCTGGGCCTATTCGTGGGCCTTCAGAGACCCCTTTACCTCGACTCAGCCCGCCAAAAACCGTTTGGGAACCGTTTTGGGCCACACAAGTGGGGTTCCGGGGGTGACATCAAATTAAGTGCGCTCGGCTAAGACCGGCGCGTGGCGAGACTGGAGGCAGCAGTTAAAATTCGGGGAACAGCAAAGTTCGGGCGAAGCTAAGTTCGGGCAATGCTAAGTTCTGGTGAAGCAAAGTTCGGGTGAAGCTAAGTTCGGGCGAAACAAAGTTCGGGCGAAGCAAAGTTCGGGCGAAGCTAAGTTCGGGTGAGCAAAGTTCTGGTGAAGCAAAGTTCGGGCGAAGGTGAAGCTAAGTTCGGGCGAAACAAAGTCCGGGCGAAGCTAAGTTCTGGGTGAAGCAAAGTTCGGACGTTCTGGTGAAGCTAAGATCGGGCGAAACAAAGTTCGGCGAAGCTAAGTTCGGGTGAAGCAAAGTTCGGGCGAAGCTAAGTTCTGGTGAAGCAAAGTTCGGGCGAAGCTAAGTTCGGGTGAAGCAAAGTTCTGGTGAAGCTAAGTTCGGGCGAAACAAAGTTCGGGCGAAACAAAGTTCGGGCGAAGCTAAGTTCGGGTGAGCAAAGTTAGGTGAAGCAAAGTTCGGGCGAAGCAAAGCTCGGGTGAAGCTAAGTTCGGGCGAAACAAAGTCCGGGCGAAGCTAAGTTCGGGTGTAAAGTTTGGCCTCGTACCCGGGGCCCAGCACGGGGGGGGGCCGCCCTGGGGCAGCCTTTTCCCGCCGCCCCCCCCTCCGGTATTTCTCCGGGGGGCTGAGAAACTCCGCAAAAAACGCAAATTTCGGGCACATCAGGCCCCGAAACGACAGCAAACCTCGAAATAATCTTCGACCGGAAAAGTGTCATGGGCGGGGTTCGAACCCGGACACACCGGCCTGAAGGCCGACACCCGCTCACTCTGCCACCCATATACATTTTCCCAGGGGGAGAAAAAGCCAGCTCCGCGCTATTATCCAGTTCAAAACAATACACTTTTTTAGTGTAGAGAAAAGTGGGGTTGGCTCGAATAGAGGCTATTCACATTGCATGTTCATAGGACCTCCAGTCTCGAAAAATTTTTTATTAGTGCAAAGGGGGGGGGGGGGTTTTGGCATCGTCTCATATATATGATCAGAGAGTCGTCCTTGGACGCATTCAGTTTCCCCACACATTGCTTCTGTCGCGTTTGCACTGCTCCGCCCACGAAAAAGGTGAGTTTTGACACCAAGATGCAAAATTAAATTAAATGTTCGGTAGTACTTGGGTATGGACCTGTTGGATACCAACACCAGGGAGTCGTGCAAAATCTTCGAGAGCCTGGCGCACGTGTTGTGAAAGCAAGTCAGGGTGGGGTGCGAACGCAGCGCATGAGTGCAATCTTCGTTTATTTTCGTTTTTCGTTCCTTTTTTTTTTTCTTGTAAAGTCTTTTTATGGTGCTGCGGTATCCCACACGGCTCCTTTTCCCCCCTTTTGCTTTGGATTGCTTCGATCTTAAGACCGCTCTCAGACCGCCGTTTGGACTTTGTCTACCTTGCGGCTGCAACTAAGCGCGGAGAACCCCAAATTGCTAACCAAATAACCAAACAGAGACACGAAACCCGGAACACGATTGAAAGCGACGGTGGCGGTTCTGCGTCTGTTTTCTTGCTGTTTTTTCTGGTCTCGGTTTCTTTTTCTAGCGTAATTTTCAGGGATAGAAGGTCGTTGTTTTGAAGTCTCCGGTTGACCGTATATGGCTGGGGGGGGGTGAGAAAAGAGGAAAGGTATTTCCTGTGTAAACTCCCCTCTTCACTATTGGGCAGTGTTTAGAAGACACTCCCTTTGTATTGCCGAAAATCTTTTTTTTTTTTTGTATAAGCACCCAGTGGTCCCGCTTACCTCCGAAATGCCGGAGGAAGCCTAAATCAGGAAAAGTTTTTTTTTTTTTTTTTTTTTTTTTGGTGCTGTCGCGGTGTCGCGCTTTTTTTAGCAGTAGTTCTTTTGCATTTTGTGTCGTCGCTGACGGTTAACTGCCAAAGCGATAGGGGGGTGTGCTTTTGTGCCACGAGACACGAGTTGGTGGGAATGATGGTAATGATGACCGTCAGAACGTGTTCAACCTTCGACGGTCGGACGAAGTTCTATTATTTACGTCGAAAAAGTCGGAGACGACGCTTCACGAAGGGTCAATGTTTGCTGCTATAGACAGATGTGCTGGATAGGACGAAGCCGGGGGAGACCCTGGTGGAGGTCCGTTGCGGTGTTGACGTGCAAATCGCTCGTCAAAGCTGGGTATAGGGGCGAAAGATCCATCGAACCATCTAGTAGCTGGTTCACTCCGAAGTTTCCCTCAGGATAGCTAGCCAAAACAGGAGTTACGCCACGTTAAAGCGAATGATTGTGGAGGCATTGGGGAAATCGCTTCCTCGACCTATTCTCAAACTTTAAATGGGCGTGAGCTCTGTGGGCCGGTGGCTCCCTCTGAAGATCCTTCAGAGCTTTTGTATGAGCACCTGCTTTGTAGAAAATACTTGAGGAGGCTGCCAGCTGCAAAAGATCAAAGGAGGTAAATGTGCTGCAGCCCACATGAAACACAGGTGAATCTGGGTTCAGTGGCGGGCGTAAGCGTTCAGCAAAAAAATGCTGAAGGAACTCGACAGGCGCGGTGAGCTGGGTGAAGAGGATGGTCGGGACTAATGTCCTGCCCCTCCTTTCATTCGCCGCCTACAACCGTCGGCGTAAGCGTTCAGGAAAAATTAGTATGGCGCTTTCTTATGGTGTGCGCACTAGCGGAACTCACCTGCTTTGGTAAGCTTCATGTAGTGCGCTGCCAACTACTAATTTTAGTACCAACAATGCATTGTCAACACAAAAAAGACCAACTTTGCAGTTGTGTTGTTTCTCCCCCACTAGCCTCCTTCCAAGTAAGCACAAGGCAGCCCCTCGAGTATTTCCCCAGACGGTCTTTCTTCTGCACCCCCGGAAACCTTCCTATCGTTAAGCACTCAGCGGACCCTAGTTCGTTGGGCTGTACATTTTTCCCCTTCTTAACATTTGGTGGTGGTCCCGATACCCTGGGTGTGCATTGGCGCCTTTTGCGCCAGGTTTCGGTGTTGTTTCACACTCGCCGTTTTGAACTTTCCCCACAGAACAATTTCTGCTGCCCCTATTGAAGCACATGCACTGGGGAAAGGTTTTGGGACCACCACTTTACCAGTCAAGGGAAGGGTGTGGGGGTTCTTTCATGTTTCCCTTTGCTGCTGGTGGGGAGAGAGAGAGAGAGAGAGCTGCGCTGTGCCAAGCGATGCACTAAAAACACGCACGCACGCAAGCAACACAAGTTGAGACAGGAGTGTGAGACGGAAGACGCCTAAAAAGGTTCTCTCTCACACTTCTTTCCATGTTTGTCGTTTTGCGAAGTTTCAGCGTCACCAGACCTGCGAAAAAAGGCGGAAAATGATGGGTACAGGTGCAACGAGGGGATGCGTGCCCTTGTAGTAGGGGGTGCAAGGTTGTTAAGCCCAGCGTGGCCTGATTTTTTTAAAGCATTGTGTGATTCGAAGGACCGGTAATGAGAGTCTCCGAGAACGGGGAAGAGCATGCAAGAACGTGCTTGGAATGGTGTCTGCTCAACACTGGACCGTTTCTTGTGTTTCGGTCCTTTCAGCGGGTCACACTACACGAACGATCATCAGCACGGAACCTGAATGTCTGCAGACACGACAGCGGTGTGAGTCAGGTTTGTCAGCCGGTTGTTCATAGCTCGTCACAACCAGGATCACCCCTCATGCTACGAAAGCAGGCGCGTCCGTCTCGGGAACAGGCCTGCAACCGTGTCGGCTACTAGTGGCTGCGACTCGCTAGGACACTGACTTGTTTCCTCACCCAATGGTCGGCATCAAGGGGAAAAGAGTGCGAGGTAATCTCGCGATGGTAGCAAGTCGCATACGCGAAGTACCCTCCACGGTGAGCATCCAGCGTCAGGAGTCGGAGTTGAATTTTGGCTAAAAGAGCAGAGAAACAAAACACGTTGCGACTCACGACCGAAAAAGTGGGTGTCAGCACCCGATTTCTTTCTCCGAACCCGCTCTCACTCCAGCTTCTGTGGCCAGTGTCCACCGTGCACGGGAATGGGGGGATGCAAGACCGTGCTTGGAATAGGGGGCGGGGGAGGGAATGAAGAAGAAGAAGAAAGAAGAAAAAGAAAAAGGCCGCTCGTGGTACTCCAGGAATGTGACGGGCAACCACAGCTTGCAAAGCTTGGGTCGGAGGCGCACAGTGCTACAACCCCGTCCGCTCTGCCCTGTGGCTGACCTCCTGTGGCGTCTCGACGAGCTTGTGTGAAGCGCGAGCGCCAAGCCCACGTCTTGATGCTTTAGTTTGGGAAATCGGTAGCCACTTGACCCGTAAGCCCGTGGCTCTGCAGTACCGCCGAACACGTGAAGCTTGGCTTCCGTGTAGCAGGCTTTCCCTGGTACCCGTTGGAGGAGATTTGTTTGTGCGTACGTGTGTAAACCCTGTTTTGAGTGATTTAACACAGCACGCTGCCATCCGACACTTTTTGATATAGACAAGCAAGCTTGTTACCATAAAAAACAAAACCAAACATACCCCACATGGCAAGACGAATGCCATATCCGGTACACCGAAGCACCTTGACACGTTCTCGAAGAATGAGGAGTCATCGAGCCGCATAGTGGTGCCAGCAGCACAAGGGGACACAGGCAGAAGCGGAGGCAGAGCACGCAAAAAGCAATCTGCGAAGCAGTCAGCGGTGAAAAAGAAAGAAGCGGGCACGTCTGAACCGAAGTGAAAAAGACGACGGCAACATGCGCTTCTGTTCGGGACCCCGAAAGCCGATCTGAAACAGCGCCCCGCAAGGAACCTTTTTCGTTGAACTTTTACTACAAACTTTTTACAACAGTGTGGTGTGTGATTCGCTGGATCTGCTGTTCCAGCTGGGGCCGCCTTCGGCGGCAAAAAGTAAAGGAAGAAAAGGCTGGCGAAACAATTAGGATTTGGCCAGACGAGTTGGGTTCACAGTGGGTCTGCAAAGACGGCTCATCAAACCTGGGGCAATCAACGCGGGAAGGTGTTCGTAGGGTCCGGTTGGATAACAATGGTAACTCCGTTGTCACTACGTGTCCGAAGAATCTCGACTCAATTCAACCCTGTGGCTTTAAACCGCGGGATCGAGGTGGATACAATTAACCGAGATAAGAACCAACGCTAACAATAGCAGCGGTGTGGTATGAGACAGTTCAAACGAGCGATCGCGAGAGCTTATTGACGGTAAGGTAGTGTAAGAATGGCAAGGGTGCTGCCGGTTGGCCCTGCATTCTATGCAGGTGTGTCAGGACGAGCGAGGGACAGTCACGTCCTTCGAGACTGGAGGTCCTATGAACATGCAATGTGAATAGCCTCTATTCGAGCCAACCCGGCTTTTCTAAGTTGCGAAAAGTGTATTGTTTTTGGACTAGATACTAGTGCGGAGGTAGCTTTTTCCTTCCCTGCCAAAAGGCAAGGGGGTGGCAGAGTGAGCGGGCGTCGGCCTTCAGGCCGGTAGGGGTTCGAAGCCCGCCCATCACACTTTTTCGCCCGAACTTTGCTTCACTGGAACTTTGCTTCGCCCGAACTTTGCTTCGCCCGCACTTTGCTTTGCTTCACCAGAACTTAGCTTCACCCGAACTTTGCTTCGCCCGAACTCAGCTGCGCCCGAACTTTGCTTCACCAGAACTTAGCTTTACCCGAACGTTGCTTCGCCCGCACTTTGCTTTGCTTCACCAGAACTTAGCTTCACCCGAACTTTGCTTCGCCCGAACTCAGCTGCGCCCGAACTTTGCTTCGCCCGAACTTTGGTTCACCAGAAATTTGCATCACAGTGATGCCATCACCCACGCCCGAACTTAGCTGCGCACGAACTTTACTGTTCCCGAACTTAACAGCTGCCTCCAGTCTCGCCCCGCGCCGGCCTTTAGCCGAGCGCACGTACTTTTTCTTGTATCGAGTAGACCATCCCAGAGGGTTGAACATCGAGTACTGGGCTGTCAGGCGGGCTTCTTCAGCTTCTCTCCTCCCAGCCGGCCCTTTTTATCGCAGACTCTTGTCAGTATCCAACATCAAAACAAAAGGGCGCCGAGAGGCTGCAAGTTTAACCCTCCGAGGGTAGTGATTTTCTCTCCGGAAAGGCGCCGTGGTCGGATCGTGATGCCACGCGTTGGACCGTTCAGCGGTGCTGCCGACTGTTTGAAAGGCGCGGAGGGGCGTTCAGCACCGACGGGGCAAGGGCCTGGCGTTGGATGGCTGTCACACACTGCGACTGGGAACGCCTCGCATGGCGTGTGTCGAACCCGGTGTCGGGACCAGTGGCCCCCGGCGGGTGGGGCGGGTGGACGTATGTGTGGGAAAGCGCCGAAGCGGCCGTCGGCGTGTTGCCGCTGCTGGAGGCGGATCGACGCTGCGAGTGCGGCTTCGCGTGGACCGAAAAGCTGCCGCTGTGGACGGGCGGCCCGTTGTCGCAGCCCGACGTGGTGAACGGGACCGGAGGCCCCCTGCGGGCCGCCGAGAAGCGGACGCCCGGCTGGGCGGGCGCCACCGCCTTCGTGGCGTTGCCCGTGGGCAGCGTGCCCGCCAGGTGCAAGCTCTCCAGGTCCGGCGTCGTGCGCAGCCATTGGGCGTACTTGTTCACGAAGTTGATCTGCGTCTGCGACTCCACCGCCCGGGGGTCCCGCCTTTGCCGCACCACTGCGATAGCTTCGTCCGCCGTCCTCACCTCGCCAACGCGCAGGATACTGCACGCAGCAAGCAAACCTGTCGTAGAGGTTGTCATTTTACGAAAGGTGGGTAGCGGTGCAAGCATCGGAGAGCGCATAACTTTGTTTCTATCTTTTACTTTTCGTAGTCGGCAACTAACTGTGCCTTCTCGTGCCTTTAGTGACGGTATTCATAAAAACCGCCGGAGCGGGCACTGCGTTACACCCAACTACGTTGCGGTGCTATAAGACAAAAACTGGTGACTAGGGATTCTACGGTCAGATCAACCACCAAAATAAAACACGTCATCTGCGTCTTTTCAGCTTGCGCGTACATTGTAGGGCAACCCGCAAGACTGGTACTGCAAGAAGAGGTTTTTGCCAAGAGGCTTTTCGTGTTATTCAGCAGATGCTTTGAGCTATCTTTTGTGTCTATGTTTTCATTCGTCTTCTTAACCATGGCTAAGTGCGCAATATCGTGTCAGCCATTCCGAGAAAAAAGAAGAGGCAGACCTGCCCGACCGACGCCACCCCTGCAGTGGATCAAGACGGCGCCGCCCGACGACACCTCGCGGATGACCGGTTTGATGCACTCCTCGTCGAACTCCGCGCAGCACTTGGGGGCCGACATTTCGATCATCGGGTACTGCTGGAACCGCATGTTCATCCCCGTGACGATGCAGGCGTAGTCGTCTGGGCGCACGCCGAGGGTGCGCAGCTCGCTGTGGTTGAGGAGGCACAGGCACAGCGAGAGCGGCACCCGGCGCTGCACGCTCGCGAGGTCGTGCTTCAGCGAGCGGTGGTACGCCTTCCCGTTGCGGCCCTTCGCGAGCTTTTTGCCGGGGCACGTGCTCAGGCACACGCTGCCGCCGGACTCGCACGCGAACACCTTGCTGAATTTCAGCGGCACCGCAGACGTCTCGGTCCGAGGCTGCTGCGGGTCGCACGCCGGCCGTGAGGTTCGCCTCGACGCCTCGTCGTCGTCCGCCGTGCAGCTTTTGCTGCGCAGGCTGCTCGACGCCGCGGAATCGTCCTTCGCGCGGCCGCCGGCCGCGTCGCCCCGCGAGTGCCGCGGGCTGTGGATCACGTCAGCGAACCCCAGGGCCAGCGGCCCCGACTTCGTCGGCTGCAGCGGCCGCGCTTCGCCCGGCGACTCCGGGACCAGCACCCCGTCGCGCGTCTTTCCGGACGCGTTGCCCGAGCTCTCCGGCGGGCACGACCACGTGCTCTCCGCGCTCATCCCGCTGTTGTGCGAGGTGTCGTACGCGTGGGCGGCGGCGGCCTCCGACTGCTTCCGGGCGCTGATTCCGCTCGAAAACGTGAGCCGCTGCCCGTCGGGCGCGGCGTCGGCGTTCGTCGGGAGCGGGCAGAACAGCGACCGCGCCTCGGGAAGCGGCCCGCCGGCGGTCGAGTCGGCGAGCGACGCGACGGTGCTCACGCTGACGGTCTTCAGGAGCGAAATCGCGCTTTTGTCGGCGTCCAGCAGCTGCGACGGCGTGCGCGCGACGTTGCGGAAGGTGGAGTCGGGCGCGGAGGAGGTGGTCGACGCGGCCGACTTCGACTTCTGGACGACGACGATGGAGGTGTCGCTGGTTTTTGTAGGCGGACGGCACCGTGCGGTGCTTCGTCGCCCTGTGGTTCTGCGAGTCTCCCGGTGTGGTCACACCCCTGGACAGCAGACCGGAGAACGAAAGGCCACCGCTCGCAGGGCTCTCCCCGCCCAGGCAGCACGCGTGGCTGACCGCTGACTCGCTGCAGTTGCTCTTCTCGCTCCGCTCGCCCTCCAGACCGGACCCCGTCCGTGTCACCGTCACGCTCAAATTCCCCTGCGCGCGGGCAAGGTCCGCCTTGCGGAGCTCCCACGAGGTCTTCACGCCGGCCTTCCACTTCGCCTTCTCCCCTCTGCTCTCGCCGGTGCCCCACGGGCTGCTGCCCCGCACGCGCGGCACGCTGTCGTGCGCCTTCGCCGCCGCCTCCGGCGACCGGCGGAACGCGGCCGACGAAGGCGGCGACGACCCGCGAGGTTTCCCGCAGGTCTTCGAGTTGGAGAGGGCGACGGAGCTCGCGGGGGTGACCGACGGCTGCGAGAGGGACGCGCTGGCGTTGAGCCCGGACTCCGCGGAGAGGTGCTTTTCGAGGACGCGGAGGGCAGCGTTGGTGGAGGCCTGGGCGGAGTATACGGGCGAGTCGGGTTCAACCCGCAGGGCGTGGTGGTCCAGCGGGGCGTGGGCGGTGCTGAACGGGTGGGCCGCGGCGCCGCCGCCGTTGATGGCCTCGGCCCGCGCGCTCCGCGCGCTTTCGTTGAGGATCTGCCGGATGTCCTTCGTCCCGACCGAGCTGCCGGAGCCGCCGCCGGCGCTGCTCTCGGTCAGCCCCTGGCTCAGCTCGCGGCTCGCGCCGCTGCCGCGCGGGTTCGTCGTCGCCGCGGCGGTCGCCGTCGTCGCCGCCGACGACGACGCGGTTTGGAAGCTCTTCGACAGCGGGCTCGCCTTCGCGTCAACCGACCCGCCGCCGACCACGATTTTGTCGGCATCCGCCGCCGCCCCGTTATCGTCGTCCGGCGAGCAGGGGCGGCACCCTTCTTCCCCCAGCAGGGGCGGAGGAGGCTGCGCCTCGTCGCGCGAATCGACCTGCAGCGCGCTCTTCGGGGTCCCGTGGAGCGATCGCCGCTTCGCGCGGAGCTTCCCCTCCGCGTCGCCGCCGGGCGTCTGGTGGTGGTGGTGGTGGTGGTGGTGGGGAGCGTCCTTCTCGGAGGCGGGCCGTTTGCCAGACCCCTTCCGCGCGCCGCCGTCTCGGGAGTCGGCGGCCTGCGGGTTCCCAGCGAGCAGCAGCTCGCCGCCGTCGGCTGCTTTTCGGTCGCCGCCGGCGCCGCTGCTGCTGCAGGTGCTGCTGCCGCCGGTGCTGCCCCTCGGGCGCGCGGCGGCCGGCCTTTTGCCAGACCCCTTCCCCGCGCCAGAGTCGGCGGCCTGCGGGTTTCCAGCGAGCAACAGCTCACCGCCGTCGGCCGCTTTTCGGTCGCCGCCGGCGCCGGCGCCGCTGCTGCTGCAGGTGCTGCTGCCGCCGGTGCTGCCCCTCGGGCGGGCGGCGGCCCGCTTCGCCTTGGCCGACGACGGAGCAGACGGCGTGCTCGCCTCGCTGGGCGCGTCGCAGCCGTTTTCGGACGGGCTCCGCAGGTCGCGCGGCGTGCCCTTCGCGGCCTCGGCCGCACCGGCGTCCGCCGGCGCGGGCGCCGCCTTGCCCGCCTTCGCAGGGGTGGAGACCCGGTGCGACGGCGAAGGGCTGGTCGACAGGACCCTCTTGCCAGCGTGCGGGTGCAGACGGCCGGGCTGCCTGGGCGGCGGCGGGGGCACGTCGGCAGTGGTGGCGGTGGCGGTGGTGGCGTTGGACCGAGCCGGCGACGCGCCCACGCTGCGGATGGACGGCGTCGCCGCTTCGCTCGGTCCGACCGCGAGCTGCGGCGAAGTCGGCGTCCCCAACTTGCACTCGAAAGTGCCCCTGTTGAGAGTCGACGGGTCATCCAATCCGGGCGACCTGCGGACGGGAAGAAGTGTGAAATGTGAAAACGGGTTTTTTGTCTGGTGCTATATTTGTGTCTATGCTTTCGTTCGTGTCGGTTAAGTGCGCAGATGGTGTCAGCCGCAAGCTGGTGGTGAAGCGTTGGACTGGGAAGAGATCTTTTGGGGTATTAGGGGGAGCGGGAATTGTTCCATTTTCAGGTGAGGAAATCCTCGGTCAATCAAAAACACGCTGCCTACGTTCTCTTTGCCGTTACCAATTCGCGCGGCGTGCCCTTCGCGGCCTCGGCCGCACCG
The DNA here is from genome assembly GCA_030068145.1 of Diplonema papillatum. Classification (NCBI taxonomy): domain Eukaryota; phylum Euglenozoa; class Diplonemea; order Diplonemida; family Diplonemidae; genus Diplonema; species Diplonema papillatum. Next base: position 50,061 of record JAPJBO010000545.1, read on the forward strand.
GCGTCCGCCGGCGCGGGCGCCGCCTTGCCCGCCTTCGCAGGGGTGGAGACCCGGTGCGACGGCGAAGGGCTGGTCGACAGGACCCTCTTGCCAGCAGAAGCAGCGGCAACGTCCCCGACTCAGAGTGTCATAGAACCCAGAATGGGATCAGATCCCGGAATCCTGGGGATCCGGGGTCAGATCCTGGGATTTGGATCCTCAGAAGCTTTACTCTGCGGCCTACGCGCCCGACGGCGCCCAACCCGAACGAGCTGCAGCCGCAGCCGTCCGGAGACGACGGCCAGCGCCGCTCCCCCGGCGCACGATCGTCATTGCCCTGCGTCCGAGTCGCGTGCCGCAGGTGGGCTACCGGGGTACCCGTTTAGCATGAGAGCAGAACCCCCAGAAGTTTGCAGCACCTACCCAACTGCTTCTCATATTTTCGATTGGATAACACCACTCTCGGACTCTTGATCATTAATTCGGGACCGGTGGACCCCGCACCACGAAGGGTCTTGAAGCTAATAATTAAACAAGTTAAAAAAAGAAGAGTACTTCCTGAGGTTGCGTTTGAGAAACGAAGCAACAGAAGCATCAACCGATTCAATGATTGTGAAAATGGGTGGCACGTGTTTGTATTCTTCGCGTGTACACAGAGTATGAAGCTATTTGCGAGGTAGTTTTACCACTTTTTCGTGCTTCGTTTGGCGTTTCACGTGCAGCCGTTGTACGTGCGGGTGCAGACGGCCGGGCTGCCTGGGCGGCGGCGGGGGCACGTCGGCAGTGGTGGCGGTGGCGGTGGTGGCGTTGGACCGAGCCGGCGACGCGCCCACGCTGCGGATCGCCGCTTCGCTCGGTCCGACCGCGAGCTGCGGCGAAGTCGGCGTCCCCAACTTGCACTCGAAAGTGCCCCTGTTGAGAGTCGACGGGCGAGTCGACGGGCACTAATATTTTCCTTCAAACTCGTTTTCTTCGGAATGAGGACAGTACGTTGCCATCGATCGGTTCGTTGTTGTTGACAATTTGCAATTGACAAGTTTTGTTGGGCGCAAAGAAGGTTGAAGTATGGCTAAAGATAAAGTGGTGTCACCTGAGGGGGTAATCTCAGAGAGAGGGGGGTACAAGACCTGCGAACTGTCGGAGACCTGGAAGCACGGAAGACGTGGCTGCTGCCGGGCGTCGTCGACACGGAGAGCTTCGAGCTCTTCGGCGACCGCGACTTGCGGAGCGCCGCGCCGCTGACGGCGACGGACACCGCGTGGTTGCGCAGCAGCGCGCCGGTCGACGTGCGGCGGGCTGCCAGCTCGCCCTCCCCCTCCTCGGCTACGCCTGCCGTCGGCGTCAGCTCCAGCGCCGGCGGCGGCGGCGGCACGCAGCGCGCCGCCGCCAAGTCGGGCGACCTCGACAGCCGCAGGGACCGCCCGCCAGCCACCGGCGTCCCGCACGGCGACGGAGACGGCGACGGTGACTTCGCGGGTGCGACGACAACCGGGCGGCACCCGTTTCTTTCGAAGCGGGTCCTGCAAGGCGACCCGGCGGTGGCGCCGCTGCCGGAGCTCGGCCGCTTTGAGCGCGCCGCCGACGGGGACTGCGACGACGACGGCGACTGCACCGCCCGCAGCCGCGGCTGCGCGTCCCGGGAAGGGGTGAACGCTCGAGACGGGGCGTCGAAGACGCCCTCGACGCTCAGGGTTTCGGCGCGGAGCGACGACGAGCTGTCGCCCTGCGCCATTTCGGACCGGGCGCTCGCCGACGCGTCTGCCGCCGCATCGCCCGCGTGCAGCTTGCACGACGCGCCGGCGGCGCGGGGTTCTTCGATCCTGGGGCTTTTTCCCTTCGCTGGAGGCTGCCCCTCGTCGTGCTGCTGGTGGTTCTGCGTGTTCTGCTGCAGGTTGAGCTTCGTGAGCCCGCGGAGCTCGAGCGCCTGCCGCTTCCGGCGGATGATGTCGGTCACCTCCCGGAGGCGCGTCTGCCTCGACTTGCACGACGAAGGGTCGTCTGCGTCCGGCAGCAGCGCGGCCTTCCCGTTCGCCGGCGACACCACGAGCGGGGGGTCCGGGGGCGACCGAGTGAAAAACGGGGGGTTCGCGGCTGTTTTCCCGGGTGCGCCGCCGCCCTGCAGCCTGGCGGGCGGCGGCGGGCTGAAAGTCTGCCTGCACGCGACCGCGGACTTGCTCGGGACCCTGCTGGGGATCGTGGCGCAGGGGCTGTTGTTGACGTTGTTTGCCGGGTGCCGGCGCGGGCTGCACTTCTGCTTGTGGGTGGTCGCGAGCTTGCCGGCAGCCGGCTTCCCCACGAGCTTTTCGAGGCTCGTCCGCGCTACCGACGCCTCCGGCCTCGCGTCACCCTCCCGCTTCTTCTCCGCGCGCTTCGGACTGGCGCTGGTGAGCCGCCCACCCTTCCCAGGCGCTCCCCCTCGCTTCGTGACGGCATTGTTGGGCGAGTCCTGGGCCACCATCTACCCGTTTCTCTTGGCCAGAATCACCCACCCCCCACGCCGCCTCCCTGCGTCACGACGCGGCAGTGAAGATGGCAGAGATGACGACGGGCTTGCCGATCACGCAAAACACCGCTTGCACTTCCACCGTTCTTCCCCGCCCCCGCCGCAGGTTCTTCGTTGTGGTTGCTGCACCGTGTCTGTCCGCCCGACAAAAGCGTCGCCTTTTTCCTTCTTTTGCTGAGATTTTGCGTTTTCTCTCCTCCCCCTTCTTTTTAGAACAATCCCCCCGCTGCCCTCCTTTTTGCGTGGGGAGAAACTTAAGTCGGTTCGACTTTACCCCTAGAACCGCATCGCATTACCTGCCGCTGTCGATCAGTCTTTATCATGTTCACCCGTATCTCCTGGAGCTGCATAGAATTGCCTGCCGCTTGTCAGTCGCAACTGTTCTTGGAAGTTTCTGACTAGTTCATAATCCGAAAAGGAATCGGAATCTTCGCTTTCTCGTTTGCGCCGATAGGCACGCCGCGATGCGGAGGACACGAGTTGCCGGGAAGAGCCGGCGGGAGGGCGCGATCATTGTGCGACCCGTGGAGGGTCGGAATCAGAACAAGAAAACGGTAAGTCGCGGCTAACAGGAGGCAACGGACTGGCATATATCTGCATGTGCAGCGGCTGGCAAAGTGCCTGCCTGAACACAGCTGGTTATGACGAGGTTGCCCGACGGAATCCCGGGCGGGGCGGGCTGGGGCGGCATAGCTCGGACGCAATACACTGCCGTGTTTGGCGATGCTCGCCGCAGGTTCTTTGCAGTCACCACAAGGGCGCATTGACCTCATCGTCTGAACATACTCGCACAACGAGCGTTTGCAGAACCCCGTTCGTAGACAGGCGCTAATTTTCGTTCACCCCAACAACAACACGTACGAACGGATAGGGGGAGAGAGAGGAGGCAGCGACAAAAGGGTCCTATCTCTTGCCACTCGCAGCGACGGTTTGGAGAAGAGCCAACACAACGCCTTTCAGAACAGAGGGCAAGAGGGCGTGAAAACACGTTTGTTGCCTTCTCAGCTTTACAGCCGTCCACAGGGTGCTCACAACACAGATGCCACGTGAGCCATTCTTTTGATCTAACGCACGAAGGACACACTTTTTCTCGACGTGGAAGCAACGCCAAACCACCAATTCCCCGAGAGGATGCGAAGCCAAATGCCCTTTCTTGAGGACAATTCGCCAGAAATGCTGGGTAGCTTTCACGAAAGACGCCATTCGCCCCGGCCAGATTCAGCTGCCGCCACGCCCATACTTGGAGCACGCATTCGTTCGAATGTTGAACCTCGAGGAGAACGCAGTGCTGCTGCATCCTTCCTCGGCTGTGTTGCCGGCTGGAAGAAACGCGCCAGCGCCGCTTTTAAGCCGTCGGCTCTCCTTCTGGCGCTGTTCTTTGGCCATTTGCAGCCATTCTAGCGCCGTTTTCTGGACGTTGCCCGTCGTTTCTAGCTCGCTCGTTGGTCATTGGCTGGCTATCTTCTGTTCGTAGCTCGTCGCAGCCACCCATCATGCTCCGAGAGCACAGAGAGCACACAGGCAAGCCGTTTCGGTTAGAGGCCCCGTTGGAGCTCAATCAAGTAAATACGCTTTGCATCCGTGTGTACTTCTTTCCGCTGTGCGTTTCTAGCTACTCAAGCCGGGCTTGATCGAATGAACCTCGAGGCGGAGGCGGGGGGAACATAGTCGCTTCATCCCCCCTCGGCTGCGCTGCCCGACTCTTTGGAAGGCGCGCCTTTTTCCGCCGCAGGGACCTTGCCTGCAACCTTGTCGTCTTTAGCTGCCGACGCGCGCGCTTCTTCGGCCTCGCCGGGCTTCTTGCTCTCGGGTGCCGCGGCCTTCTCGGCGGATGTTTTCGGGCTTCTTTTGGCGGCCGACTTTGTCTCGTCTGGTTTCTCTTCATCTGCGTAGATGGACGTCATAGGTGCGTGCCAAGCCTCGAGTTCCTCGACCTGTGAGGGGTATTTCCGTGCATGCAGCATAAAGGGAACGCCCTACTGAGCAAAAACAGTCCACCCCGAGCCACAGGATCTGCTTCGAAGCAGCAGCAGGCTATCAACACGGTAAGATATGCAAGTCTACGCCTTGTGGTACCTGCATTTCAAGTTCACACTGCTTAACACGGTGTGAGTGCCGCCTGCTTAATGGCACTTGCACTTTACAGCTCATTGTTTTACTCGGTGTCCCACGGTACACCACGGTCTTTCAGGAAGGGATGGACCGGCTTGTGGGTGTAGAAGAAGCAGGAGCGTGTAGTGTGTTGGCTGTAGAGCCGGGGGAGGATTGTTAATGAATGATAGTGAGTGAAAATGATCGTCGAGGCTAGTCTTCTCCCAAACACGCTGCCAGCGTTCTCGTTCGTGTTTACAGTGCAGTGTTACTCCGAATAACAAAGTGAGGGGGATTGCAAGAGCCCAACACACTGGTCCTATCTGCACCGTGTTTGCTCTCATTCAACGGAACCTTGGGGCGGACCAGCATCAGCGCCTGAGTGTCTGCAGACAGGACAGCGGCGTGAGTCTGGTTCGTGCTCGGAATGGTGATGTGCCCAACACCGTACTGATCCTATCTGTATCGTATGGCTGGTTGGTCAGACGGCTGTTCGTAGCTTGTGCGAGTTGAGGGGGGTGGGCGGACCTGCTCAATGAATCGATCCATCTCTTCCGCTGTAGGCTCTTCACCGTCTGCGCAAATGAGCTCCGGCACCGGCGCCTGTGGTTATGTTTTGGTTGGTTGTCGCAAACTCGCTGCTTCGGCAGCAGCTGCCAAGTACCTGGGGGGGAGGGTACAACAATTCCGGGAACCGGCAACGTTTCGGTTTGGGTGAACGTGCCTTTGAAGGTAAGGTGGTGGATACACGACAGCGAATACCCGGTGAGTTCCCCTGTCGCTCGTTTTTAGGTTGCAGCACCCCCGCTCTTTCGACTGTAGCAGCTCGGGACCTGCGAATCCAATGTTGCCAGGGTCAACGCGCGCTGGATCGGGGCGTGTTAAGTGTCTCTGGGGTCGCTTTGGTCAGGATTGCGGATTGGGATTTAGGGTCGTGCCACGACCGAAACACCGGAGGCTCTAAACCCACAGAGTTTCAAGCGAAACTCTGTGGGTTCTAGAAACGTTGCAAATTTCCTGGCGGCACCTCACTTTCTGGCAGTTACTGGCGAGTCTGTCCGACCACCGAAAAACGACAAGCTACTCACCGACAACATCACTGCACGTGTGCGGCCTGTATCCACGCGTTGCGAATTAGTGACACGCGTGCATTTGGAAGGGTTTTGATTTATTGTCCGGCGTTGAAAGAAATGCACACCTCGTCAGCTGCGCCTGCAAGCTCCTTGTTGACGTGGTCGATGACAACGTTATCCAGCTGCCTGTTGAGCCAATCCTGCTCTTCCTCCGTCAGCGCGGGGTCCCTTTCGGTGGGATCGTGGCCCACAACCAGGTCATCTTCGTCTTCATCGTCTTCGACGGTTCCACCAGTTAGCGGCTTGGGGTAGTAGGGCTCCACATCCTGCACGTATTCCTGGTAGGCCAAACCATCACCGTATGCTCGCATATACTCCTCCGGCAGCTGAGGGATCGGTGGGATCGCAGGCCTTACTTGTCGGAAGTCGTACTGCAGGACGTGTGTATACAAAGTGCAGGTTGGATTGCAGCAATATTTAGATTGTAAGTTCGCGTAGAGATCCAGGGCATTTGTCGGAAGTCGTACTTTTGGACATTTACAAAGTGCAGCTCCCTGCTCGTCGGTGGTCGAAGGTCAAAGTAGTTGCAGTGGGCCATCCCCAGCGTGACTGAAGAGCACTTCCACTAGGAAGCTGTCCCACGAGCCGTCCGCATGATTTAGAGTGCACTGCGGAGTATTGGTTTCTTACTGATCTTCATCCGCAACTAATTTTGTTTAGGCGCCGTTTTACGGCTTCTTTCTGTAACGCATCCACCAGTCGACTGACAGATGTCGACCACTCGTTTTACAGTGGTCGCTCTGATGGCATCTTCGACATCCTTTTGCTCCCGGCACTCGTGGCCAAAAAATAAAAAACTCAAGTGCCTTTTTCCTCTATTAATCACAGTGAATAAATAGCTATTTGTGTTACCGATAAATAATTTCTGTTACCGATAAATAATTTTGGTGTTACCGATAAATAATTTTCTGTTACGGATAAATAATTTTCTGTTACCGATAAATAATTTTCTGTTACCGATAAATAATTTCTGTTACCGATAAGTAATTTCTGTTACCGATACATAATTTCCTGTTACAAGGTCGCAGAAGCACTTTGACGCCCAAGACACACTTCCTAAACAGGAAGACACGAAGAAACAGTGTAGCAAAAGAAGATCGCGAACATGGAAAGGCAACAAGACGCAATTGGAGGAAACCCCTTCCAGCACCACCAGCACCAGCACCAGCAGAACCAGCAGAACCAGCAGCACCAGCAGCACCAGCAGCACCAGCAGCATTTTCCGAACCACCCGCAACAGCAGCTGTACCATCCGGGACAGTTTAAACACCAGCCTTACCCGCAGCAGCAGCATTTTCAGCACCACCCGCATCAAAATCAGCAGTACCTTGCGCACCCGCAGCAGCACCCGCAGCAGTTTCAGCACCTGCAGCAAATTCCACACCAGCAATTTGCACACCAGCAGCAGCCTCCGCACCAGCAGCAACACCCACACCAGTATCACCAGCACAACCCGTACTCCTACCCGATGCTCTATCAGGGTTACTGCAACCCGGAGCCCTACTACGCCCCCAGACACGTGCAGGTGCAAGCGCTGCACCAGGACGCACCGCAAGCACAAGGAGGAGCCCCACAAGCAGTCCCGGTGCAAGCACTGCACCAGGAGGCACCGCAGGCACAAGGAGGAGCCCCACAAGCAGGAGCCCCACCGGTGCCAGCGCAGCATCAGGATGCACTGCACGCACCAGGTGGTGCCCCCCCAGCTGCAGCGCTGCAGGACGTAGCAGCGGACCCGGAAGCCGAACCGATGGGCGGGGTAGAAGCGGAAGAGATCTTCGGCACCTGGGATGAATGCAGGGAGACTCTTCTGAGCCACGCCGGTCGGTCTTCTTCGAACGGTAGAACTACAACGCCCTCCCCGCCTCATCATCTACCGAAATCCCGAGAACCCCTCAGGGTCCCTTTTGTTTCCCAAAGCCAGAGCCTACTACAACGACCCCCCGCAATCTGGTGCATCGTCGTCATTTTTTCCCGCGCTGTTCCGTGGCCATTTTGACCTGCCTTGTACTTCTTTTGGCTTGTGCCTGATCAGAGGGAATCGAAACCGCGCGAGGTGACTAGCGAGGCGTGTGCCTGAACTCAGAATGGAATCGAAACCGCGCGAGGTGACTTGTGCCATTCGTCAGTGCTGCTTGGGAAACAATCTGCGGCCATCTCGGCGACAATACCTTGCTCGGGACGTTTTGCCTTGTCGTAGCACTTCTTACTCCCAGTTCTCCTAGGCCAAGGCCAGACTTGAAGCTTGCCAGTGCATATACGAGTGCTTCTGCGGCTTCTCCCGGTACAACTTAAGCATAGCAGGGAAAATAAGGAAATTGTTTATCGGTAACAGAAATTACTTATCGGTAACACCAAAATTATTTATCGGTAACAGAAAATTATTTATCGGGTTACAAGAAATTATTTATCGGTAACAAAATAATTATTTATCGGTGTAACAAAATAATTACTTATCGGTAACAAAAAATTGCTTATCGGTAACAGTTTCCGATAAATGACTTAAGTGTGTCCGATATGGGTTTTTCCGTAAAAGAAAGGAACACACCTCTGGGCCTGCCAGCTGCATGAAGGTCTCACAAGCCAGCTTGTGGTGATGGTACATCATCGCGAAGTGGTGCGCCATCTGCGTGAAGTGCACACGTGGTAGGCGCGTTGGGCAGGTATGCTCCTTTGAAACGCAGTGCCGTAAATAAAGCAACCCCCTCAAAAAGAACTTCAAACGCGTCTACAGTAGACACGCTGCAGATTCATCATTCTTACTTGTGGCACTATCCATGGTGAGAATTTTGACTGAGCAAAATTACGTAATGAGTCGGATTAGTGCAGTGTGTCCCATCCCCAGCCTGCAGCGAAAACTCTGGCGAACACACAATGCTGGCATACCGCTTGGTGGTGATACCGAGTAAGCTCACTGTGGTACTCGACACCCTCTGTCGGCTCACCCGTATCCTGCGGTGTCTGCGGGGACGAGCGCTGGTAATTCGGCTCCTTGTAGTAAGCCCCGTCCTTGGTCCACGCTGGCGCTGCGCCACCCGGCCATCCTTTCGTTCTGTCGCCCATTTGGCGACCCCACTGACCAACCCGGCCCCTGGCCCTTCCTGTCAGATAAGGTTTGGTTGTGTCGGAAATCTGTAAGACAGATTTCGACTCCTGCGTAGGTGCGTTGTTCGAGCGCGGTTGATCGTTACCCACCTTGTTTTTACCTCGGTTCATTTTAGGTCAGGAATTCTGATCAACCACCAAAACACGCTGCCTGCGTCTTCTTGGCTTTCGCAATGCATTGGAGGCCAACCCGCCAAATTTTTTTGTTAGCTCTAAAAAAAAGGTGGATAACCCCAAAACAAAGATGAGGAACTCCGTCCGATAATATTCTCTTGAGTCTAACACGGCAGGACGCTTCGGAAGTGTGACATGGCAACGTGAGGAAACTAAATCGCTGCAAGGGCAACCTAGCTGAACGCGAGGACAGAAGCACATCTACCGTTGTTCAGCAAGACATCGGACACGAGGCGATGCGGGCAAAAAGAATCGTTCAGCCAAGCCGAGAGACAGCAACTGTGTCCTCACCAAAGAAACAGGGTGTGCAATACTGCTTCTGGCATGCGATACGGGCTGCACACACGCACACCCTGCGGGGATGCTGTGCGGTGCACATCTCTGTTGGCCACAGTTGCGCTGGAAGATAAAGCAACGTCAACAACAGTGCGGATCCAGGAAGCACATAGAAACCCCACGTTAACTTACCGAACGACTAACCAAAGCGAGAGCAGAGGCGTGGTACAAGTCGACAACTCTTGACACCTCGTCTTCGTCGCAAACGGAGGCGTGGCGGAGTGCTTCCTTTCGCAAGTCCGCGAACCGAGGAGCAAAAGACCGCCGAAGGCCCGGTGGAAGCGACCCAACAAGGGAAGCCGTCGCTTTGCGGAGTGCCAGGTCGAGCTGGTGTGACACGCTTTTTCCTGTAAGAGTCCGCGCCTCAGCCAGCTGCAAGTTGGTGTCCCCTTCGTCTGGCCCTGCGTGGAGTTTGTCCACACGCGCATCGAAACACGTTGCAACCACAAACTCGGCAGCCTGGGCCGCCGTGTGATCCACTGTGTTGTCGAAAACCGAAAGCCACCTATCCGTATCCCTGGGACCCAACTGCCGTTCAGCCATGCCCCGGAGCAGGTCCTCTGGCACCCTCTTGGCATCGGCTCTGCCTGCATTCCGATCGAGGCATTGCTCGGCTGGGCACGCGAGCAGCACCGACGCGAATCCCACATGTAACCCTGAGCGTTGCAGCCTCCGGGCCAGCCTCAGGAAGGGGCGTCGCTCACTCTTGTAGCAGAAGTTATCCTCAACGAGCACGACATGCGTTCGCCTCTCCGCGCTACTCGTTCCGGACTCCGCGCATTTGCGGAGGCTTCCCCGCACGAAGGACAGAGCAGCGTCTGCCTCCAGACTTTCTGCCGGGCAAGTTGTGTTCCCGTCTAAGTTGGGGAGAACATTCACAGTCGCGTCTGCTTCCAGACTTTCTGCCGGGCGAGCTGTGTTCCCGTCCAGGTTGGGGAGAACATTCGCAGTCGGGTCTGCCTCCAGACTTTCCGTCGGGCAATCTGTGTTCCCGTCCAGGTTGGGTAGACCGTGCCGAGTCGAGCGCATGAGAAGCTCGCATGCGATGAGGAACGAGCGGCGGGCAAAGTGCCAGAGCTCCGGCGTGAATGCGCAACTTTCTGCCGCAGCTAGGCGTGCGTTGAGGAGCGCATCGAACTCAAGAACGCGGACGCAGACGTCTTCGCGTTTCGCGAGGAGCCCGGCGACGGTAGTTTTACCAGCACCCGGGAGGCCGCACAGGAGGCACAGCACCGTCGTTGGTGGTTCCTTTCCCTGCGGAGGAAGCGCCATGCAGCCCCCAGCCCCCAGTCTTCAGGGTCACCTAGGCATAGTGGTCAAACGATTCGCATTATCGCATATTATCGCACATATTATCGCACATTATCGTCGTCTTGTTGCGTTAGTGGGGAGTCATTTGCATGCAAATGAGTACCACACTATGCCAGCTTTTCGCTACGTGACTCCAGAAGGGTCACTTTTTCCGCGCTTTCGGCGCGGCGCAACTCTAGTCGGCTGCAACTGTTGTTGGCAGTTGCTCACGATCTCATAATCCGAAAAGGAATCGGAGTCTTCGCTTTCTCGCTTGCGCCGGTAGGCACGCCGCGATGCGGAGGACGCGAGTAGCCGGGAAGAGCCGGCGGGAGGGCGCGATCGTTGTGTGACCCGTGGAGGGTCGGAACCAGAATCAGTAAAAGGGCCCGAGTCAGGGCCTGCCATCGAAGAGGGCCGGGCGGGGACGGGTGGGCGCGGTGTGTTCGGGCCGGCGAGGCCAGTGCCGTCGTCGCCGAGATCGGCGCGTCGTCGTCGTCGTGCGCGCAGCGCGGCTGCGGGAGAGGCCGTGGGGGTGCAGGGCGCGGGTCGCTTCCTGCCTGCTGGCGGGGGGGCGCGCTTCGGGGGCGACTTCGTCGTCCGCCTCCTCCGGCCACGGCTGGTAGGTGTTCCATAATCATTATCGCACATTATCGCATGTGCGATAATGATTATCGCACGATTATCGCACATTATCGCAGAATCCTTTGGGGGACCCGGAGCAAGGCAGGTTGGCTTGACAGGCGCAGAAAGTGAGAAAACGAGTCCGCGAAGCTCGTTGTGAGCCCTTCTCACTCGCGTACACTCCTCTGGAATGCGTCAATCATCCGCCATGCTACCGTGATGCTTCGACAGCTGACATCCGACCACTACCAGTGTCACCTTACTTGACAACTGCGATGGCTCGATCCCTTCTTGGTCAACAAACGTGCAAGCTCTCTTTCATCGTCTTCATCAACGACTTAAGCTTTGCTGACACCCCTGGAAGTGGCGACAAGGTGTATGCTCTTTAGCAGCTGGAAGGAGGACGGAAGTGATGTTGAACGGCAGAAGCAGCTTGCTCTGGAACGCACCAAATCCGTGTATCCGCAGGACGTACCCTTCGCCCATTGGAAACTGAAGTTTCCCATCAAGGCGTCAGCCGCCGCCGTAGGCTGTGCCGTGACGTTGTGGGTGTCCATCAAGCTCTCACAGTTCCTTGTATTTTCTCCTGCTTCATCCGGAAGTCGTCCACCGACACAACCCTTGCACAGTATTATGGATTATCGCATATTATCGCATGCCGATTATATGCGATAATTTGGTGCGATAATGCGGTAATTATTATCGCATGCGAATCGTTTGACCACTATGCCTAGGGTGATGTTCCTTACATAAGACAGCCCTGCGCCTGTAGTTTCACCAGCACCCGGAGGTACCTGGCGGCAGCTCAGCAAGGACGGTTGCATTCGGATCATCGATGACTGGTTCGGATGTCGTGAAGCGAACGGCTACAGTCAATGAGGACTGACATGTCACCAATGACCGGCGACAACTCAGCAATGACTGAAGACGATTCAGCGAATGACAATAGACCGCGAACGCACTAGGAACTAAGGCTGACCATCGGCAACCTATGACGCTTGAACAACGACACCCAGTCAGATCGTCGAAAACAGGTCATTACAAACCAAAACCGCTTGAATGCCCGAAAATGGGCAGACGGAGAACTCTCTGGGGGTTCGGTGTGAATCGGTGACCAAACTGACCAAACGGAAGAAGTCGAGAAATCGGCGCTGAAAACAGAGCAGCTACTCTACGAAAGGGGTCTCTAAACACGGGCAAGCGACAACACGATTTCGTGACTATCTCGAAAGAGAGTGAGAGAGAGAGAGAGAGAGAGACGAGTTAGAGTGCAGGGACCATCTCTCCGGGGAGTTTCCGGTCTCCTCACTTCTCTTCGCACTGCTACGGCGGGCGTAAGTCGCTCCGGAGGCGCGCCGCAGGTCGCGGCTCTGCTACAGTGAGTGGTAGCACCGGAGTTGGTGCTGCAGCGGGCGCTCTGGCCGGCGGGTGAGCTCGTCTCGCGGGGGATCGCCGCCTTGTAGCGCTGCGGGCCCTCTTCTTCCTCGCGACTGCGCGGCCTACGGCGGCGGCAAACACCTTGATGGGAAACTTCAGCTTCCAATTAGCGAAAGCTACGTCCTGAGGGTACACGGGTTTGGCGTCGTTCCACCTGTCTTTGGAGCATACTGCTTCTATGCCGTTCAACATCAGCTCTGTCCTCCGTCCAGCTGCAAAACGTGGACGGTGTGAGAATCCCGGCATTGCCGGCGCACCCAGGCAGCGTAAAGAGCATACACCCTGTCTCCACTTCCCGGGGAAGGCTGAGGCCCCCGTGTCAGCAAAGCTTAGGTCGTTGATGGCTCGTGCTAGATATCCTATCTGCAACCCTTTTTCGGCAAACGTTTCCCCAGGCAGCTTGGATCGCGTGTAGGCCTCAAAATCCAAAGCGAGTTCCACGCCGGTCGTGGGGAGAGGGGGGGTGTTGACCCAACGTAGATTCCTTAGCCAGTAGACTAGCGACGCCGCGAAGCGCGTCCCAATCTGCTTCGTGAGGAGCTCACGGCTGTCCCTTGCCAGCTCAACGTCATATCTCCCTGCCGCGGCGGAGGCAAGCTCCCAGGGGCGCGTCGTCGCGATATTGTGCTGCGCTTGCGCCATCTCGATGGAGATGGTCCCGATCAGCTTCTGGACCCTCTCCACGAGTACCGGCGGGGTTCCGATGGGGGGAATCCCCCGTGTGCTCAGGCATAGGGGCATATTCTGTGCCGCCACTCCTGCGACGTCGAGTCGGCAGTGTAGATTGACCCACCTGCCCCCTGGTCCCGGGCATTCCCAGAAATAGTGTAGCAGGGTCCCCGGAGTCCCACCGTCGCAGAACTCGCATACGCCGTCACCCGTTCCCCATCTTCTGTTGCACCACTCGCGAGAGTACACCGCTCCTGCGATGCATTTGCGGATTGCAAAGCTGAGCCTGTCCCCCGTCGCGCGGTTCTGCCACAGTCTGTTCAACAGGCGCACATCCACCCCCCTCTCGATACCCGAATAGCCTTGCCTTTGTGTCGTCAGGTAGCGCCACGCTCGAAGACGCAGGCCCTCACGGACGAAGTGCAGTGCCTCCTTCCCGGAGAAGGGCACGGTCGCACCTTCGAACGATAGCAGCTCGAAACTGTGCCGCTTCGCCGGCAGGAAACGTATCTCCCGAAGGAGATTGGATATCAGCCCGACGGGGCCCTTTAAGGAGGCGTCAGCCCCGGATACAAGGAGGGCATCCATTCGCAGCCGAAATCTCTCCTTCTGGTATTGCTTCGCGGCGGTGCGGAGTGAGCTGTACCCGGAGGCGCATGCCGGATCGCACAAGTGCGCCTTCGCAACGAGGGTAAGTGTCGCGAGGGGGCTCTTCGCCCGATTTGAGCGAGGAATCAAGCAGGCGGAGAGAGCCGTGCGAAGAACGGAGTTGTTCGCGAAGCCCCCGGCCGAGTTGGCGCAGTAGGCCGCGCCGTAGTGGGCGGATGCCGCGATCGTCTGCATGACGCGGAACTTGGTGCGCGGCTTCAGTGGCGACGCTTCTAGCCTGGCTGCGGCTTCCACGGTCGCGTCAGACCTACCGTTGTCCACAGGCCCTTCTGTGCCCAGGGGAACGCCCAGAACCTTAACGGTCTTCACCGATTTCATCGCCTTGCCTCCAACCTCGAGACGGGGGCCTTTTTTCGACGTCGAGAAGGCGGCACACTTGCCTTCGTTGAGAGCGAGGCCGGTCAGATTCCCAAATATCGCGGTGACATCTATTCCTTCCTGGAGCAGCTTCGCGAGTCGCGAGAGAAGGTACAAGTCATCAGCAAAGGACTTCGGACTCACTCGTGCCCGGCTGACCAGGGCTTTCGAGAGCACGGACAGAAGGGCGTTGATCAGGACCACGGAGATAGGGCAGCCTTGGAGGATGCCGTTCGTGACCTTGAATTCATCGCCCACTCCCAGAGGGTACCTGAAACGACGTCTGAGGTACTTATAGACGTGGCGCAGAGGCGCCAGCACACGCTCATGCAGCCCCAGAGCCTCAACTAGGTCGAGTACCAAACCTTGCGGGACGCGGTCAAAACATTTCGCAAAGTCGAGCGCGATCCCATGTAGCGGCGTTCCGTTGATAAGGGATTCCTCTATCGACAGCGCGATGTCCATGATGACGTCGTCGCAGGAGTGGCCTTTCCGGAAGCCATGTTGGGACTCGTGTATCCACTGCTCTTGCCAGACAAGAACCTCCTGCAGACGCACACTAGCCCAAAGACGATAAACGACGCTGGAGACGGTGATGGGCCGCAGCTTCAGGGGGTCATCTCCCTCTCCCTTGGGAATCAGGGTGACTAGCGCGTCAAGAACCCCGTCGGGCCATAGGCCCGTCTCCTCGACTTCGTTCAGTACTGCAGCAAACCCTTCTAGGATTGTGTCCGGCAGGGCCGCAACTTCTCGCATGCGCCAGCCGTCCACGCCGCATGACGATTGCACACCTTTCTTCCTCGCTACCGACCGTAGGCGGTCGGCCGTGATCGGGCCCAGTTGGCACGGGTGTTGCGCAATAAAGTCACCATATTCTCGCAGGAAGGGGGCGAACTCGGGTTCCTTCTTCCCGGCATACATGCGTAGCACGGGGTCCCACTTCCTCCTTACCGTCGCATCAACTTCCACCAAGTTCGCCGTGAGTCGCCCGTCGCGACCGTTCGTAAAATAGAATGTCGGCGGCGCCTCCTTCTTCACCCAAGCAAACGACTCTTTACCCAGAGGGTTACGGAGCTCGCGCTGACACCTTGCGATTTCCAGGTACCTCGAATTTAACGTAGTCTGGGCCAGGCTCTGGCACACGTCCGAGATAGTGTGTGATAGGCCCCGCGCGGCCTTCGCCGATGGCGGTACCAGTGGCAAAGCACATTTCCCGTCCGTACGCTGGAGGATGAAGCTTTGAAACGACCGTATTTTGTCCCACTGCCCTTTGAGCAGGAGCGACAACGGGCACGGGGCGCTGGACATATCTTCCCATTTGGCTCGTGCGGCCGAGTACTCCCGCATGCGCCCAAGAAGACACCTGGCTCTCTTCAGAGGTGCGGTGTCGGCCCCCGCACCTTCCGGGGACGGCCTCGCGGACACGCGCTGGGAGAGAGTTGTAGTATGGCTAAAGAGCGGGAACTGATGGCGTCACACACGGATGGCCGCGGGCGCGGAAAAAGTGGGAGGATTTTCGTTGCGAGACTGACGATTGGGATTGTTCGGCTTTACAGATCCCTTCAAATAGAACTCCTAATCGGTGCTTCAATCTGGAGGGAAGGGCAGCGTGATGCACGCCAAGCCGGAACCTTTCGCTGGTTGCGCCAAAAGTGTACAACCAGCGAGGTGAGTGGGCCTAGCGGGGCTCTGATGCCGCGTGGCTTTTGTGCAATGCTATATCGAATGCAGATTCATGCGTTCGCTGTTGAGCACTTCACACAGCGCTGCGTCGTTGTCGGAAACACCTTTGCCCAGCATGTCGTTGGATATCGACTCGGCGTCTTTGATGAGTTCCTTCGCGGCGACTGACTTCGCGCGCTTCTCAACGGGGGCGTTCAGCTTCTCCACGCGCTCCACCGCCTCCACTCGGTCGAGGAACTCCGGGGGAAGCGCCGATTCCCACGCAAACATGAGCTCCCGCAGCTGCCGCGCGAAGAAGAGGTCGACCTGCACCTTTCGCTTCGCGAAGTGCGTGAGCTTCCCGAGGATGCGGCCGATGGACTCTTGGTCATCCAGGGTTAGCCCGTCTTGCGTCTTGTAGGCCTCGAGCTTTTTCAGGTGGACGAGCAGGGGCTCGACGGCCTCGATCGACACGATGAAGACCGTGTAGTCGGCGGTTTGGAAGACGAAGTCGGACAGCAGGGGCAGCGCAGTCTGCGGGACGACGAGGAACAACTCGTTGCGCACCGCGTCCTGCTTCGCGTACTTGACCAGCTGCTCGCAGCTGGTTTTGATGTAGCTCGGGAAGTTCGCGCCGTCGTCGGCGCCCGGGCTTTTCGCCTCGAAAACGACGTATTCGTCGGTCAGGAGCAGCGTGGCGTCCGGCTTCCCGCGGAAGGGTGGCGTCTCGACGAAGTCGAGCCCGTGGCGGCGGCAGAGCTCCTTCATCCGCGCCTGCACAGCCGCCTCGTGGCCCTTCCACGCGTTCCTCGCGGCCTCCGCCGCGGTCACCCGTTGCTGGTTTAGGGCCTCCTGCTCCGTGTCGTGCCTCGCCTGGTAGTCCGCCGCCGCCCTGTGCAGGGTTCCGAGCTGCTGGTTCACCGCCCGCACGCGCTCCGTCTCGCGGGCACGCGCCTCGTCGAGCGCCGCCCTCGCCTCGCGCAGCCGCGACTCCGCCTCCCTCCGCAGCGCTTCCTCGCCGCGGTGCGCCGACTCAGCGGACGCGCATTTCGACGTGTAGTCGAGGAGTTCTCGCCGGCAGCGGTCGGCGTCTGCGCCCGAGTCCAGCGCGTTCTTCTTCTCGGCCGCGAGTGTCGCGCGGGCCGCCGCCAGCTCCGCCTCCGTTCGGGCGCGCGCGGCGGCTTCTTCCTTCAAAAGCTCGTCCTTCGCGAGATTCGCAGTTTTCGCCTCCGCCGCCGCCGAAAGCTCGGTTCTCGCTTCGCGCAGCTGCGCCTCCGCCTCCCTCCGCAGCGCTTCTTCGCCTTCGCGCTTGGACGCCGCGTCGACGAGTTCTCGCCGGCAGACTGCGATTGAGTCCTCCGCGTTTTTTTTCTCGGCGGCGAGCGTCGCACGGGCCGCCGCCAGCTCCGCCTCCGTTCGGGCCCGCGCGGCGGCTTCTTCCTTCAAGAGCTCGTCTTTCGCGAGATTCGCGCCTTTAGCTTCCGCCAGCGCGCGGTCGAGGCCGGCGGCGTCGGTTTCGAGGGACGAAACTCGGGCGCGCATCTCTTCGGCGCGGCCGGCGGAGAGCTCGAGTTTGCCCTCGCTGGCGCCGAGGGCGGCGACGGCCTCGGCCAGCTGCGCGTCCCTCGCGGAGAGGAGGGTCTCCGCCTGCGAGGCCCTTCGCGCCAGGGTCTCTGCGAGCGCCCTGGCTTCGGCGGCCTCCCGTTGTTTGGAGAGGAGCGCCGCGCCTGCGGCGGCTGCCTGCGCGTCACATGCCGCACTCCGGGCCTCCAGCAGCTGCCGGCTCTCGGCCGCCTCCGCCAGCCTCGCCCGCACCTGTTCGCCCTCCCGCTGCGCCGCCGCCTGCTCGCCGCTGGCGTCCCGCAGCAAGCCCCGGACCCGGCCCCACCCGAACACGCGGCCGTAGAGTGTAAGTGTTCTCACCGACTCGAAGAACGCGCGAGTCGCGGATGGGGGCACCGCCATGGGCGGCCCTCTTTTCTGATTCGGGTGGCGCCTGGAGGACACGGTACGCGTAGATTTCTATAGAAAACGCTTTCCAAGGGTCTTTCCGTGTTTCCAACAATGAAAGTGAGTCCGCTGTCTTTCGACTTTGTGGGGTGCATGGCTTCTTCTGAGATTGTTCGAAGCACGGAACAGTCTTAAGTGGGGAAATTATGTAGCAGAATGTTTCTGCTAAAAAAAAATCTTGTTTTCGATAAAAGCCTCTTCCTTCAGGAATTCGTCCTTCGCAAGATTCGCCCCTTTCAGCCCCGCCAGCGACCCGTCCCGGCGGTCTCGCGCGCGGAAGCCGCCTGCTCCCGTTCTTTGGAGAGGAGCCTTCCACCCTCGGCGGCCAGCACCGCGCCTGCAGCCGCTGCCTCGCGCGTCGCACGCCGCGTGCCGGGCCTCGAGCAGCTGCCGGCTCTCGACCGCCTCCGCCAGCCCCGCCCGCACCCGTTCGCCCTCCCGCTGCTCGCCCCTGGCGTCCCGCAGCAAGCCCCGGACCCGGCCCCACCCGAACACGCGGCCGTAGAGTGTGAGTGTTCTCACCGACTCGAAGAACGCGCGACGCTTTTCCAAGGGTCTTTTCGTGTTTCCGAAGATAAACGTGACCGCTGTCTTTCGACCTCGAGGTTGTAAGAAGCTCTCAAGTGGGGAAATTCTGTATCAGAACGTTGTTGCTAAAAAGGATCTCTTGAGTGTGCAACACTCTAAAAACGGTCACCTAAAACCCGGAATTTCGAGCGTAAAGAGAAACTTCTTGTTTTCGATAAAAGCCTCTTCGGAGGCTCTTCCTTCAGGAATTCGTCCTTCGCAAGGTTCGCGCCTTTCAGCTCCGCCAGCGACCTGTCCCGGCGGAAGCCGCCTGCACCCGTTCGCCCTCCCGCTGCGCCGCCGCTGCTCGCCGCTGGCGTCCCGCAGCAAGCCCCGGACCCGGCCCTACCCGAACACGCGGCCGTAGAGTGTAAGTGTTCTCACCGACTCGAAGAACGCGCGAGTCGCGGATGGGGGCACCGCCATAGGCGGCCCTTTTTCTGTTTCGGGTGGCGCCTGGAGGACACGGTACATCAACGCTTTCCCAAGGGTCTTTCGTGTTTCCGACGATAAATGTGACCGCTGTCTTTCGACCTCGAGGTTGTAAGAAGCACTCAAGTGGGGAAATTCTGTATCAGAACGTTGTTGCTAAAAAGGATCCCTTGAGTGTACAACACGCTAAAAACGGTCACCTAAAACCCCGGAATTTCGAGCGTAAAGAGAAATTTCTTGTTTTCGATAAAAGCCTCTTCGGAGGCTCTTCCTTCAGGAATTCGTCCTTCGCAAGGTTCGCGCCTTTCAGCTCCGCCAGCGACCCGTCCCGGCGGAAGCCGCCTGCACCCGTTCGCCCTCCCGCTGTGCCGCCGCTGCTCGCCGCTGGCGTCCCGCAGCAAGCCCCGGACCCGGCCCTACCCGAACACGCGGCCGTAGAGTGTAAGTGTTCTCACCGACTCGAAGAACGCGCTAGCCGCGGATGGGGGCACGCCATGGGCGGCCCTTTTTCTGTTTCGGGTGGGGCCGGAGGACACGGTACACCAACACTTTTCCAAGGGTCTTTTCGTGTTTCCGACCCACCCGGTCCAGACGAAAATATCGGGGAGTTTCGGGGAGCTTACCAGCCTAAGTGAACGTACACTCTGAAAAGAGATTTCTTGTTTTCGACAGAGCCGCTTCCTTCAGCGATTTTTTCCTTCGCACGATCCGCGCCTTTCGGCTCCGCCAGCGAGCCATCCCCGGCGGTCTCGCGCGCGGAATCAACCTGCGCCCGTTTTTTTGGAGAGGAGCCGTCCAGGTTTTGCCCGTAGATGTTGGTCAAGAGATGCACTGGCTGAGTTGGGTGAGTACCGTAGCTCAGGGTAGTCGAAGGCCTGACAATCACACTAATGCAACAAATTTACTACTGTAGCCTGTAAGAGGGCCAACTCACACCCATTTTCTTGCCTCCTTGAACAGGTAAAACCAATAAAAGCCGGGACCAAACGTAGCCAAGAAATGTAAAAACCCACAAAAGGTTCCAGTACAGAGAAATATGACTCTCTTACGGGTTTCTTTATTTCATTTTTTTTCTTTGTTTTCTTTTCTTCCACGTCCTTCCCCTCTTCCCTCTCCCCTGCATGTCTTCTTTCTCTTTCTCGGAATCTCCGCAAATATTTCTTTTGCAGGCCCACCCGGAATACTGGCATGCTCGGTGTAATCCGCGTAAACCCACTGTTCCTTCTTCGCAGAAGCACACGTACAAGAGGACACATCAAGAGGTTACTGCTCCACAATACAGAATAGTATCGACATTGCACTGCACACACATACACATACACACACCCACACACACATGTTTCTTGGTAGATACATGGTGTGGCACTCATCCTTGGTTCGATGAACTTAGATTGGCACCCACGCAATGGGAACATCAGACAAGAAGCATCTACATTGGCAGCGCACCTTACTGCGGACAATCGCACTAATGCCACCAATTTTCTACTGTGCTTGGGTAGTGTGTGTGTGAGAGAGTGTGTGCGGAGTACAACGCTATGCAAGCTAAGAAGAAACACGCCAGCTTCGTCCAGTGTGCGCCGTCCATGGGCGTGGAGTCGATGTTCGAGTTCCGAGCCAGCGAAACTCCGGTCCTGGGTTTCGTTCTCCAGAAGTCAATGGGGGGGTTTGCAAGAACGTGCTTGGAATATGTGCTCAACACCGCACTGGTCCCGTCTGCGCCGTAGTTCGGTCCTTTAAGCCACGGACACATAAGGCGGACCATCATCAGCGCGGAGCCTGAGTGTCTGCAGACAGGACAGCGGTGTGAGTCTGTTTGTCAGGCGGCTGTTCGTAGCTCGCCACAGCCAGGACCACCCGTGCTACCAGAGCACAGAAGTCAAGGGGGGGTGCGGACGTGTTTCCGGAAGCGTTTCTTTTTCAGTACGGCGGTACCACGGAGCAAAAAAGATTTGAGAAACGGAAAATATAGCCGGATGCATGGGTGCCACACGAAATTAAAAAGAGCGAGTGAGAGAGAGAGAGAAACGAAAGAGAGACGAGCTAAAGGGCAGGAACCATCTCTAGAGTACTGTGCACCCAAAACTTTCCCGCAATGTGGTCAGAATGCCTCAACATTTACTCACAATGTATCGTGGCTGACGCGGCCAGAATAGCCTTCCTTCGTGGTCCAGGGGATAATGGGCAGTAATCGATGCCGTCGACACGAACTTTTTCCCACGTGCATGTGACAATGGACCCCAATTCTCTGGGTCCTGTATTCTAGCCACAACCCACGTTGTAAATGTCGTGGCTACGCTGACCACAGTGTGGGAAAGCTGTGGGAACGCAGTTCTGACCATCTCTCCGGAAAACTGCCAGTCGCCTCACCGCCCAAGCGTCGATAGCGCGGTGCGTGTAGAAGAGCCCTGTCACAGTGGGTGACGGGAGCTGGTGCAAGCAAAAAGTAGAGAAGAGGGAGGAGCTTCTTCAAACCCCGGTAAGAAGCTAATCGGGACGGCTGAAGGATTTTTTTCCCCTCCCCCGGACAACCAACACAAGCTCTCCCCCCGTCAGAGCGGTGCCTGCGTTTGCTCCGGGGTTTCCGTTTCTTTTTCCCACTACATCCGGCGGACAATGCATCTTCATTGTACTGCGGATACTGGCCCCGTCTGCCGCTTCGTCTTCACCGTCGCGTGGTGCAAAAAAACGAAGACTAGCAAGGCCGTGCAATGATGCCGGTGCGCTTGTCACGATCATCGTGGCGCCTCAGGTCACCGGGCTTCAAAAAGGGGCAAGGGTGGGCGAGCGAGGGGGTGAAGTTACGATGTTTTCGGGATAGCGACGTGGGTATTAACCTTGTACAAGTGTGTTGGGGTGTTCCATCGTATTTCGTGTGCTAATTCTTTACGATTCTGCGATCTTATACGACGAGAGCAGCGATGTCATTTTCTTTTTCGCGAACCAAGTTTGGGCCCTCTCCAGGCAGGCTTGTTTTCCTCTTCGCCTGTGATGCTCTGTGTCATAGGGATCTCCATGTGCATGTGGAGCACATGTAAACTGAACCGGTGACTTGTTGCGTCGCTTGCGCAAGCTTGCAACGTCTCAAAAGCGTCTTTGCAGATCTTAACTCGGGGGGGGGGGGATTGCAAGAACGTGCTTTGGAATGGGTATGTGCTCAACACCGCACTGGTCCCGTCCGCGCCGTGTTTCGGTCGGGGGGGGGGGGGGGAGGGGCAGCTTCCACTTACTGTATCAGGCTAGACTTTAACTCATGCTTCAGCCAGGTTGCCCACTTTTTGCTGCCTTACCGCCAGGCCCCTGCCAGCGTACGCGTTCGCATACACACTGCACGGCATGCTGCGAAGTCGTCGAGAAGTTTTACGTGTGCTTCATGGTCTAGAGCCATGCCAAGTCTTACAAACGAGTCTTCTCTGGTGCAACCATGTCAATACTGACGTCCTCTGTTGGCGGCTTCGTTTAGGGGTGACACATCACCAATTGGGGGACACCAGTGGTCGTGGATGACCACTGGATACAGTCGGCAGCGTTGAGACACGAAACGTGCCCTAACTGCCGGTGTTGGGAAGGTCCACCCTGGTGGTTTACCGTTTCACTGGCATCAATTGAGTGTCGAGATGAGACAAAAGTGACGGGAGTCTGGATCGTGGTCGTGTGGCCTTCAGGGGCCATTGTTCGTGTGGCTGCTAGAACTCTGAAGAAGACGAGCTGTTGAGGCGAAAGCATGACGCTTCACGTACGAAGAGGTATCCGCGACGCCGGCGATGCAGATTATCGCCACAGACTATTTGCATTCTAATCCGAACTGAAGAACCTTACCACACGGTGGCACGAGACAACTCAGAAAAACAGATGGACTATCACTATTTCGCAAGATTGCGTTGCTGTGTCGGAGACATGTTGGCCATTCGGGAAACAGGTTTTCCGGCGTCGAAGCCCAAAGTCTCGACCGGCGCGCTAGCAAAAATTGCCCGAAATATCCAACGCCGGGAAGGCACACCGCTCAACTGAGAGTCGTTCGTAGTCAGGTGGCTGCTGTACGCTGCAGTTGACGGCCAGGACTACAGCACCTACGGCATGAGATTACTTGGAAGATCGGATGATCTTCTGAGCCGTGAAAGAGGCTCGCTGCCGAAGTAATCTGCAGCTCGTCAGAAGACGAAGACGTGAGTTGGTCAAGCCTTGAGGCGCGCATGGTTGAACGGCGTGACATGCTGGTATCAGAACCTAAAGTCATCCGCAAGCGAACTGAGAGTCTGGCGGGACAGTCCCTCAGCCAGTCCTGCGCTGTTTCTGGCCTCAGGTCAAGGCGCCTGACACGCGGCATCAGACAGGCCCACACGCACCTGCAAGCGACACGGTACGTACACGGTGGAGCCCAGTCTCAGAATCTGAGGCTTGAACTTTACGGGTGCGAGCCCCACCGTGTATACAGAACGACTGGCACCAAACGAGGGTTCTTCGTCGATTCGTTCTTCTCGTCGGACGGAGAATGAAAAAGAGAGGGACTTTCTCCCACGTCAGGCAGGCCGGTTCGCGTTGGTTGTTTGAAGTGTTTTTGGATGACGAAATACACGGGGTGCTGGGGGAGAGGGGGGTGGGGGAAAGGGAGATTCGTGGGGATTGCAAAAACGTGCTTGGAATCGAAATGTGCTCACCGTCTGCGCCGTGTTTCGGTCCTTCAAGGACGCCACGGACAGACCATCATCAGCGCGGAACCTGAGTGTCTGCAGACAGGACAGCGGTGTGAGTCTGGCTTGTCAGGCGGCTGTTCGTAGCTCGTCTCAACCAGGACCACCCGTGCTACCAGAGCAAGGGAGATCCGGGGAGAACGTGCTTGGAATGCGTATGTGCTCAACACCGCACTGGTCCCGTCTGCGCCGTGTAGCAAGGGAGATCCGGGGGGGCACACATTCGAACAGATGAGCGACGGGGTGGGTTCCTTCGGCTTTCGGGGACTAAAACTCAGGAAACCGTACTGTTTTGGTAGTTCACCCTCAGACAGCAGCCAGTGCGAAGCTGTCACTGCTTCTGTTGACGAAGCTTTGGAGCAGGCAAGGAAGCAATTTAGTTCAAAGGGCCTCCTTGTCCGCAAACCCGTTTCAGTTGCGGGGTTCATAGTCTCCAACTTTTCCTGCCAAAGGACCAAACCACGCAGGTGGTGACAACCGTGTCCCAATTTGGACCAGCCAGGTCAACCGGCACCCGTGTCCCCTGGAACCGCATCGAATTGCCTGCCGCTGTTGTGTATCACGGCGTCGCCACCACGGTACACCATTATCTATCAGGTCCATCCCTACCTTTCATAGACTTGCCTAGAGCTGTCTATCACGGTGTTTCCACGGTGCGCCACGGTCTATCAGGAGGAGATGGACCGGCTGAGCGATGAACGCGGTGAAGGCTGGCTGCAAAGCTGGAGCCGAAAGTTGGGAAAAAGCGGGTTGTCGCACCAGCTTTTCGCGTGTACAGTTACACGCGTTTTTAGAGTGCAATTAGATGGTGTGCCTTACTTTGGTGTACAAGGGACTCGGGAAGTACTTGGGAAGTACTGAATGCAAAAAAAAACGCCAGAAATCGCCATTTTACCCGAGATGGGGTGTACTTGGGAAACTCTTAGTAAGTTCATGGGAAGTTAAGTTTTCTATTGTGGGCCACACCATGAGCGTGCAGTTTTTAGAGTTAAAGTTTTCGCTTGAAACTCTGGGGGTTTTAAGTCGAGACCAACCGGCTTTTTCGGGTGCGCTTACTTTCTTCAGGGGCCCGTCTTTTACTCCCTGAACCCCACCGCGAAGGCAGCCTCAAGAAGGATCCTTCGTGGAAAAGAACAGATGGCGGGTGTGCACAAACCAAGGGAGGGGGGCTGTGCTTGTAAGGTGCTCGGATCATCGCGTTTTCCCTAAGAACGTTCCCGTTCGAACGGAATTGTTCCCCATTTTGGGTTCCCGCACTTTACCTCCTTCTGTAATTCTCAAAAAGCAGCGTGTCCTCGAGTATTTTCTACAAAGCAGATGCTCATTCAAAAAAAGGGGTGAGCACAAACGAATTAGAAGGGGAAGCGAATAAAAAAAATGAACGGAAAAATGAAAAAGAAGAGATGTCCCCGGTGCGATCGGATCTCCCTGTTCTGTGTTCCGACGATCCCGTATGGGTGTACAGACTGGTTTTTTTTTTATCGGCCTATAGTTGCGCTGTGTGTGTCTGGGCGGGGGAGTCCGTAAGCACGCCGTTGACTGAGTACCATTCTGAACAGCTTTCAGCAGTTCTTGCCCGTTTGCTAGGGTGGCTAGCTACAATTGCTGATAATTTGGCTTTGCCGTGTGCCGCTCATAGCAGGGAGCCACAGTGGCGTAGTATCTCAGGCGAGAAATACTGTTTGCACCCTTTTTTGAGTGCCACTCCTCCCCTTTGCGTTAATGCAAGGCCGCGGACCCACTGAGTGTGGGTGCTACGTCGACTTTTGAGTGTGTGCAACACTTGCCTCTGCAAAATCGAGTGAGTGTGTGAGCCAGCGCGTGTGTCTCGTTCGGGTTTGGTCGCCTGGTATTGCATCTCGTTCGGGTTTGGTCGCCTGGTATGGGTTTGGTCGCCTGGTATTGTATCTCGTTCGGGGGCTGCGCTTTTTCTTCGTTTCCGCATCTCGCTTCGTCGCCGCTCTCGGTCGTGCCCAGAGGCAGCGTGGAAGCAGGCCCCGGGGCTGGTGCTCCAGCCTCCCCGGGGCCCAGGGCTGGGCATGGATCTCCCGGGAAACCAGTAGAAAGTGCCCCCTGTTGTTCCAGTAGATACATTGCGGGGCCGAGGCTCTCTAGGGCTGGGCGTGGATCTAGCAGAAAGTGTCCCCTGTTGTTCCAGTAGACCCATTCCCAGCCCCGGAGACCTCGGCCCCGCGGGGCTGCCGGGGCTCTCCGGGGCTGGGGAAGGATCTACGATAAAACAGCAGAAAGTGTCCCCTGTTGTACCAGTGAGATACACTCCCAGCCCGCGGAGCTGAGGACGGATCTTCTGATAAGACAGTAGAAAGTGTCCCCTGGTGTTTCCGTAGATCCATTGCGGTGTCCGCACGACTCAAATCGCATCCTGGTTCTGGTAAGCAGGACTGGCGACGCGGGATGAACCGAGAGCTGACTTAAAGTGTCCGAGTGATCGCTCATCAGATCCCACAAAGGGTCGGTTCTTCTTGACAACAGGACGCTTCTGTCCACGGTGACACGGTGCAAAACGCCGGCAATGCGTCGACTTTCCGCGCCGCTACGTTGTGCCAAACATCGGGCCGAAGCCAGTACGTGGAGGCTGGCGGTGCCTGGAGTTCAGCCCCGGAGAGCCCTGACAGCCCTGACAGCCCTGACAGCCCTGGGGGCTGTCCGGGAAGTGCTAAAAAAAACTGGCGGCCCGTGCTTTAGTTGGGACAGAACTTCGAACCCGAATAGAAAAAATGGGGTTCAAGAAAAAGAGGGAAGTCGACCAACAGCGTGTCTTCTTCTCTTCGTTGCATTCGCCAGTACTGCTGATACTGGTGCCAGATTGTATCGAAACAACAGCAGGTCCTCGTCTCATTTGAGACCGTGCTGCTCGATGATTCGACGGGCCTTTCGCCCTTATACTCAGCTTGACGAGCGATTTGCCCGTCAATACCGCAATGGACTTCCCCCAGGGGTTTCCGTCCAGCGTCGTCAGTTCACCATCTGTCCGGTCCCAACGGGTTGTATGACGTCAAATGCTGTGCGCCAGCATCGTCTTGAGGCGTTGAGCCGACTTTTCCTCTCCCAAGCTCTTTCCGAAAGCCAATCGGTAGCAACGACGAAACAGTGTGATTAAATAGCAGGGACGTGATCAGTGCGAGCTGATGACTTGCGCCTACTAGGCATTCCTCATGCAGGGAGAACATATTGCGCCCACCTAGTCGTTCCTTATCTCAAGGAGAATCGTTGCAATCATCAATCCTCATCACGACGCAAGCTCAAAAGATTCCCCATCTTCTTCAAGATAGGGAGCCGGAAGGCTCTCAAACTCGTGGACTGCGTCAGTGCAGCGGGCGTGCAAAGGGGCTAGGCTTGCCGAGAGTCATAGCAAGCCTCCCTTTCGACGCCGCGACCTTTCAGCGCGGGGCATTCAGGGTACTGGCAGAAATCGCATGCCACGCGACGCTGCGCTCCGCGAACTATCGCGGGCTGGTGGGAACTTGCAGGATCTCGGCAACCGTCATATCGCGCACCGTGAACATGATGCACGATTCGTAGTCGGAAGAGCTTTTCTGTGTGAGAATGTGTTGAAAAGGTGCGACCAAGGGAGGAAGTAGAACCCCTACTTTTACGAGTTAAAGTTCGCTTGATATTCCGGGATTAGGGTCTCCGGGTGACCTAAAAATACTAGCTGCTTTGACTGCGAATGGAAGGGAGGAAATGTAGAGATAGAGAGAGGGGCAAATACAATACAAACACAATCTGATTTGTTCTTCGCTTACCGCGTACACCGTCTTGTCGTGTAGGGATAGACCCGCTTGACCTCATGTCGGAACATGTGGTTCGGTAGTTACAGCACTTTGGGATCCCTTCGGTTCTTAGTCTGGCATCATCGTCGAGCATTTCCTTCCAAGCTCGTGCTTATGTAAAAAACTGCCCCTTGGGTTAGTCATAGTGATTATTAATCATTCATACCAAGTACGCGAAAGCGCCGTGCGGCCAGTCGCACCACTTCTCGTTCTGGTCGTTCGAGATGACCTCGTTGGCGTTGAGCCACGTGAAATAGGTGTACTGCTGCGAGAGCAGGATGGGCAGCGTGATCTCGCTGAACCGGCCGTCCGCGTACAGCTTCTGCGCGAACGACGCTTTGAACGGCTGCGGCGCGTTGAACGGGAGGGCCGCCCGCGAGTAGCCGCCGGCGCCGCCGACGGTGGTGATCGCCGCGACGATGGTCAGGTGGCTGTCGACCGTGACGCTGAACCCGCCGTTGACGATGAACTGCCACTTCGGGTCGTGCGAGTCGAGGTACAGCGTCCGCTCCCGCCGCTGCAGCCGCCGCATGTCGCCGATCGGGTACAGGAACACGACTCCCTTCTCCGCGGACGAGCACCGTCCCGTGCAGGCCCCGTAGCTCGTCGAGCTCCGCATCGTGTACTCGTTCTTCGCGGCGTCGACGTTCACCTTGAAGTTGACGACGTGCAGCCCCAGCGGGCCCAGCTCGTTCGGGAACCGGGTGGACGTCGGCCGGTTCAGCAAGACTTGCTCGAGGCGCTCGTGGGTCAAGTCGAGGGTGGTCACGAGCTGGATGCCCGCCTTCTGCACTTTTTCCGTGAACTCCTGCGGGTCGGTCAAGAACCCGGACCCGTGGAGGCCGACGCCGGTGACGTGGGCAGCGCGCGTCGCGTCGAGCACCATCGAAACCGACGAAAAAAGCGACGCCTGCTCGGACCCGGTCATCGCCGAGTCCACGACGCAGTAGTCCATCGCGAGCCCGCAGAAGTACGCGTTGCGGGCCCTGCCGAGGTGCTTCGCGAGGGACACGGAGCTGCACGTCGCGAGGATGTCCGGAGGGGCGTTGACGTTGACCTCCCCGTCGAACGACAGACTCGACGACTTCAACACGTAGGCCCCCGTCCAGTGGATGAGGCCGCAGGTAGACCTCCTTTTCGCGTCCTTCCCTTCGCGCTTCTGCAGCCGCGTCTTCATGTATTCTGGGGAGTACACGAACGACCCGAAGGAGTCGACGTCCTCGTGGAAACCCTTGAAGCAGATGATCACTTTTTCGTCGCCGTGCTTTTCGATGCCTTCTTTCAAGGCTTCCGCGATCTCCGGCGTGATCTCCGCGCCGTACGCGCCCTGGACGCAGTGCGCAGGGAAGGGGCCGCCCTGCGAGGCGAAGGACGCGTGGTCGACTGGGTGGTAGTCCCTGGTGACGACGACCCGGGCGCCGGCCGAGAGGAACGTGTGGATGAGCTGCTTGATGAGGGGGACCACCATCATCCCTTCGGGGACGCCGAAGCGGCCGCCGCGCCTGTTTTCTTTGCCGGCGGGGAGGAAGTCGTTCTGCATGTCGACGACGATCAGCACGTCTTCGGACGACACGTTCACCATGCCGCCCTCCAGCCGCGACCCGGCGTCCTCCAGCAGCCCCACGTACTC
Organism: Diplonema papillatum; assembly: GCA_030068145.1. NCBI lineage: Eukaryota > Euglenozoa > Diplonemea > Diplonemida > Diplonemidae > Diplonema > Diplonema papillatum. The sequence continues at coordinate 79,208 of JAPJBO010000545.1, forward strand.
CTCGTGCAGGGCCCCCGTGCGCTGGAGCGCGTCAGCCATCGACTCCCTCGTCTTCCCCATCTTGCGCCGCTTGCGTTCCCGGCCCACTTTGCCCTTCTTTTCTTGCTCTGTCGTTTTTGGGGCTCGTTTCTCGGAGTGCGCCCTTTCTTTGGTTATGCGATTGTCTCCCCTCCCCCTCTGTACCCTTCCTCCTTCCCGCCTACTACAAAAATTAGGATTGTGTGACTGGAAGACTCTCACTCTCTTGGGAAAGGTCAGCGCGGTAGCGATGACCACGAGAACACATACAGGTCGGTGGGGAGAGGCCCTGGGACTGCTAAAGCGTGACTAACACTCTTTGACTGTTTCTGTCTCGGAGGGTTAAAATAGAGCATCTTCTCCTCTTCTTCTTGCTCTGTTGTTTTCGGGGCTCGTTCTGTGTGTCAACTCGGGAAAAAATGACTTGCTTCATCATTATGACCGCTGAAGTTGATGTTGATCGTGTTCGTTGTCCTGTTTGTCTCAGTGCAAGCAAGACCCGAACTCCTGAAACACAAAAAGCCTGCGCTAATCCGAGACTAACGTTTGCTCAAACCCAACTCGGTTGTGGTGTCGCTGTGTGACGTTGGCCAGTCCTGCATTAGCGGGCTGGGTTCGCCCATGCCCATCAGCAGTTGAGTGTCGCTTGAAAATCTAATCTCTCAGACTGCGTTCGACTCTCGATTCGACGGTGATTGGCTTGCTGATCATTCTCGATCGAGTTGAATGGGTTTGAATGAGAGTGCAAAGATCACTTTACCCAATCGATGCTCTGTTTGAAATTCTGGGTCCGAGAACAAGCATCGCATATCTTCTGGAGTTGAATCGCGAGGTTTGATGAAATTGGATGGTGGTTGGTCAATGGATCTTCAATGAGAGCGACTGACGATTTTCAGTCTAGTCTCGTGAGGTTCACACTTCAAAGGATTGATTTTTGGAAAAACAGGTCGTTCGAATGAAACTCTCACCGACCTCAGCTGTTGAAGATCTACGCGCTGGAGCTTGGGCCGCATTGCTCGGTCGGTCAACGGCGACCGCCGCCGCGCCTAATGTAGCCTTGGAGCGAAAAGGAAAGAGAGGCAGGGGGAGGAAATGCTTGCTTTTTTTTTGGTACTAACAATCTTGCGGGTTGCCCTTCAATGTATTGTGCAGGCTAAAAAGACGCAGGCAGCGTGTTTTGGTGGTTGATCAGAATTTCTTACCTGAATATTATGCACAAGTGGGAAAACGATCAACCGGCACGCACAAACAAAACGAATGCGGGTCACAAGAAAATGGCAAAAAAGAAGACAAGCATGCAAGAGCATGTATCGGCATGTATCGCAGGTGAGCGCTTCGGGTCAAGGAAGTCAGAAGATTGTTGCGCCTTGCCGCAGGGTTTTTGCTTCGAAAACGGGCCCACCCGAGACGGTCAGCCCCATAGAGCGCTTTGCGGTCACCCGGCGGAGGCATCGCTCGACACCGCAACTGGTCCTATCTGCAGGGAGTTTCGGTCCTTGATGATGAGTCTGCAATTCCCATTGACTATCGCGTCTGGCCGCAGACCGCTGAGCCGGTCCAGCCGCTCTTGATAGACCGTGGTAATATAGCACCGGGCAATTCGATGCGGGCCTGATAGCCCGTGGTGGACCGTGATTCACTGTGATAAACAGCGGCAGGCACTTCGATGCAGTTTCAAGAGATTAGGGACGGACCGGCTCACGTCTTCATCGTTCCAGAGCCAAGGCATCCACCGATAAGTGCAATTGCAATGTTACCCTCGATCAACCGCAGTTGAGCCGAGGGGAACAGTTGTTTTGCTTTTCCGATTTTCGATTTCCTTCATGACCATGTTTGAATCCTCGGTTTCACGCCACAAGGGAGTGGCTGCAGACAAGACAGCGATGTGAGCCTAGTATGCCGGGCTCGCAGCTCGTCTCGGCCAGGACTCACCCATGCTACGAGGGCACAGGGCGAAACCGTCTCGGGGGAAAAAGCCCCACCTACAACTGTGTCTGAGCAATCAATTAAAACCCTCAGGGCCCTGCTTCATAAACGAGGCCAGGAACAGGGCGTCGTTACTTTTGTTGCGTGTTGCGTGCAGAGAACGGAACATATGTGCAGATACGGCATCAGCGGGCGGCCATTGAGGAACTGGGGAAACCGTACACCGCGAGAGTAGGAGAAAGTAGAAAAGGGAAACTAGAGTTTTCGTTGACCGCACTACCCTGAGTCCAAATCCTGGACGTGGTTTCAGGTGGCAAATTTGGCAAATGATCATGATCAGAAGGTCCTACTTGGGCGGTACGGTTTCCTCACATTGCATGTGGCTAAAAACAAAATGGAATACTCGCCAACGGAAAGTATAGAAGCCGGTGGTTTACCGTGAAATACAACTCAGGCAATTATAAATGCAGCTCCGGGGATAGGATGGACCTGATCGACCGCCGTGGTGTACCGTGGTGTACCGTGGTGTACCGTGGTGTACCGTGGTGCGCCGGAATTGCTGGAGGTTAGAGCACGGGAAAATCTGTGGCAATAGTCTGCGCTGGAGTGGTGCATCGGAATATACGCGCGATGGGCATTGCGATGCAGCTCCGGCTGAATCGGCAGAATGGAGCCCATTCGCACGAGAGGTCTCAGCCGGCTGGGAACAGCAGCAGCTGGATCCGGTCTGGAAAGGTGATTAGCGAATCGCGCCACATGCACGACAGACTTTCCGAAACGGAGTTTCAAGCGAGCCTTTTCCCTAAAAAAGCCGAGTGATGTGCACCGCCCTTGCTGCGCGTTGCGGACAAGGGGTGATGTTACATCCGAAGAGATGGACAGCCCGCCGAACCGGTTAACTTCTCTTTACAGCACAAGGTAGCGCGCCTTCCCGCGAGCCAGATGTCGCCCACCTCCCATAGTTGGAAGAACACATGGGGGGTGGGAGCACAAAACAAAGAACATTTCCGGAGTTGGAGCTTGCACTGATGAACGAAGCAACGGACGATCAACATCAACTGACCAAAGGTGATGAAACTGATAAGGCAAAAGTTTCTTGTTCTTCGCGTGTACAGGGTATAAACCTCTCTGGGGGAGTTTTCTGTATGAGCACTTTTTCGTCGGCTTCGTATTTCTCTTTCGTGTGCAACCGTTGTTCCGGAAATGTTCCCGTCAGTACAGATGTACTATTCAGAAAAAAAGGCACAAGGAGGTAAGACAGAGGATGAACACAAAGGTATGGTCGGGCAAACAGCCCGGTGAGCGGCGAGTCCGGCGACCAAGGCTTCTTTTCATAAGAAAAGGTACTGGGAAAGCTTCGAAATGGCAAGCGCTGCAATAGAAGTTGTCGGCAGGGCTTGCGGTTTGTGGGGGATTGCAAGAACGTGCTTGGAAATGGATATGTGCTCAACACCGCACTGGTCCCGTCTGCGCCGTGTTTCGGTCCGTGAAGCCACAGACACGTAAGGCGGACCATCGATAGGGGGCTTGCGTTCGTGGAGGATGGCAAGAACGTGCCTGGAATGGATATGTGCGCAACACCGCACCTGGTCCCGTCTGCGCCGTGTTGCGGTCCTTTAGGCCACGGACACATAAGGCGGCGACTATCGACAGGCAGGGCTTGCGTTTTGTGGGGGGCGGGTGGTTTTTTTTCCCACCCGGCGACAGCAAGTGTCAGAACAGCCCAGCCGAAGGCGGACAACTCCTTTCGGCAGAGCTTCTCTGCCGGAAGGATTTTCTTACAGTGTTTGTTCGCTTAGGGATCCGTTGTCGTAAATGTTCCTTTAAGGTATCGTATACGAGTCTGCGTATCGTATCTGCAGTTGTTGTGTACCGTCGTAGTGTGGTACTCATTTGCATGCAAATGACTCCCCCACTAAGACGAACCGTCGAGTTTTGTGATTCCGTCAGTCCGTTGTGTCTTGGTCGCTACGTGTGTGTTGCAGACTTTTTTGCACGACGATTCTCTGAGAAAGACAAGCTACCCGGTTACACAACGGCGTGTACGGTTTCGGGTGACGCTGGGAGCGAAGGCGCGCGGGCGTGGGCCTTGCTGTAGGTGCCGGTTGCGTCCGAGGTTTTGATGATGTTCGAAAGGACGCGGTTCCACTGCTTGGCCGTCGTCGCCGGCTTCGGCCTCGCGGCGGGCTTCACTTCGCCCGCGGGCCGGTCGAAGGCCGGCGAGCGCGTGTCGTCGGCCGCCAACTTGTCCTGGACCATGTTCTGCACCATCGAGTCGTAGTACGCCTGCACGTTGGCGCCGCCCAGCCTGCCGTTCCGGGCCTCGCCTCCGCCGGCGCGCGAGCGGGTGTCGTCCCCAAGGTGCGAAGCTGACGCCGAGTCTGCGTGGGACATCTGCGCCGCGGCCTGTGTGGTGTGTATAGCGTGCGTGTTACGTCTGTGTGCGGCGGCTGGGGGGAGGAGGGTCTTGACATTTTTAGAGGTAAGGTTCGCTTGAAATTCCGGGTTTTCAGGGTCTCCGTGTGACTGTTGATAAATGGGTTCTCTTAGAGCAAGAAAGGGCTATATGGTTACGGGTTGTATATTCGGTGCACGCTTTCGTTACGGGTTATGCTAGCCATGTCCGGGACTGTTTGTGACCGACACCAAGTGTAAATTTGTTGCATTAGTGTGATCGTCAGGCCTTCGACTACCCTGAGCAACGCACTATGCACACTCCGTGTCTACGTCACAGCAGATGGAACGCGTCTGTTGCGCCGCCGCGGAGGCGGTCTAGTGGCCTCCCGGCCGGAGCCATCGTTGGATGACCCTTCGCTCGTTTCTTCGCGTTTGCGTCGGTTCGTGCGTCGGATGGACGCACGAACCGAGGGGGCTGCGCATTGGGCGGTGTTCGTCGGGCGGGGGTGTTGGCCCGGAGTTGCGGCGTTGGCAGTTGAGTGCGTCGGCGCCGCCGCGCTGGGGGGGGGTGCGTGGGACGGAAGGGTCCTCCGCAGCACGCCGCCGCGCGATCGATCGTTGGTGAGTCTCCCAGGCCGGAGCCGGAGGATTCCTCGCTCGTCTCCCCGCGTTTGCGTCGGAGCCCGCGTCGGGGCGCTGCCGGTGCCTGTTGCGGTCCCGCCGGAGGCGCAGGTGCCTCGTTCTCGTCGTCGGCGTCGTCTGGCCGGTCCCCCGCCCGGTCCGGCAGCATACGGAGGCATTGGCGCAGCCGCCGCAACGCGTCAGGCGGTGCGCTCCGCAGCACTGCGTGAGGACACCGTCACCGGGCTCGTGGTGGTCCCGGCCACACTGCTCCGGCGTGCGCTGTGAGCTAGAAGCGCACAACGGACACTTCTTCTTCGCGCACTTGTCGCAGACCTGAAAACGCCCTCGCGTCATGGCCTGCGACGCGGGCACCAGCACTGGATGCGCAGAGCGTGTCAGAACCGGCCTCCGCACTTCCCACTTCTGCGCGCGCTCAGCGCGTAGAGCCGAATACACCAAGTACATTCCTTCGTGGAGTATAGTCTTGCGCCTCCACGTTCACATTTTTTTTGGCGTTATTTGTGGATTAGAAGGTCGGTATCGTAAAGTCTCCGGTTGACCGTAGTTGGGTTAAAGGAGTTGGACCCTGCCAGGTGCGCCACCCCTCTCCGTTTTTCAGTATTAACGGGTTGCCCTTCAATATTGTGCAGGCTAAAAAGACGTAGACAGCGTGTTTTGGTGGTTGATCAGAATTCCTTACCTGAAAATGACACCGGGTCGGGGAAATGCAAGTGGGAAAAACGATCAACCGGCACGCACAAACAAAACGAAGCGCCTGTCTTTTTTGAGGTCGAAAGGCCCGATTGGTTTCGTTACGTAAAAGCTGGATTCGGGTACGCAAGTGAAAATGCCGCCACGCGCAGCTTCTCATCTCCTCTAACATTTCATGTTCGGTGACCGCGCTATCCTCAGCCCAAATCCTCGACGTGGTTTCCGGTTGCAAATTGGCACATGATCATGATCAGAGGGCCCGGTTCAGTTTCCGAAACGCATTGCTTGTTGAACGCTCACGCCGGCCACTAATTCCAGATTTCACCTGTGTTTTGTGCGTATAAGTCGATCTTTGAGTGCGTGAGCCCCTCCGAAGAAAGGTCCATCACACTAGTTCCAGGCTACTTAGCTCGGGTCTCTGGGTCGCGTCCCCCTCCTTCTCTTGGTCGCCTGGTCTTGCGTCTTGTTGGTCCGTCCCTTTCACGCTCACGCCGGCCACTAATTCCAGATTTCACTGTGTTTTGTGCGGGCTAGGCAGGTGCTTATACAAAAACACTTATTTATTTCGACAGTGGGTTTTGTTTCTTGAACACTTACGAACACCCCACTAAACCCAGATTTACCTGTGCTTCGTGTGGGCTACAGCACATTAACCTCCTTTGAGATTGGAATATTGTTGCGATAGCGGAGAGCCATCGGCTTGCCGATGAGTGCCGCGTCTACTGTTCGGCTACCCGGAGCTTTTTTTAGTATTCGACAAATCGAATGAGAACACAGGTGTTGTGTTAATATTCGGTCTCCCTCTTTACAAAAAGTGTCGTGGCTCTATTTGTGCGCACAGCCGGCATATCTTTTGTTTGTGGGTACGTGTTTAAGTTCAGGGCTTTAAGCGGGTAACGGCTGAATCGAAGTACAGCCCACTTGTCACTTTCACCAGTCGGCTTTGAGTTTCCGACACGCTGCTGTTGGGTCCTGTGACTCCTCTCCGAAGGGTGGGTGGGTGGGATCCTTCGGAGGACGGATAGAGCGTGGGAGGCTGTCAGCTTCTCCGTCCGGCACTCGGCTCAAGACTTCTGTTTTCATCTTACGGTGTTAGCTGCACGGGGTTTTCGGCCCCGTGCAACAGCTGAGTGTCTTTACACAGGCGGCACATCTCACCCGAGGATGTGGCAAGCTCTCTCTGTGCAATGAACTTGGCCTGACTAGCTGTTCCCAACTCCTGGTGCTAGCACCCGTCATGGTCGGCAGTCGCCACCTGGGTCACAGTTTTGAGTCCCGTTCCGAGACTCGCTCGCACGGGGAAGTGGCGCGAATCCATTGTCGCCAAGCATTCTGCAATGCTGACGACGGCTACGTGTGTGTGTGTGTGTACGTGTGTAAACCCTGTTTCGAGAAATTTAGCTCGGCACGCTGCCATCCGACATTTTTTGATAAAGACTAGCAAGCTCGACGGACATTTTAGTAACCCCTAAATATGTTTCGGCACGAGCGCCCATTTTTTTGTTTGTGCGAGTTGACCTGTACGCGCTCACGTTAACCCGCTGCCAACGTTCCTTTTTAGCTGTGACAACTATGCTCACTAAGGAGGTGGTTACTGATTATCGCAAAAAGAGAAACGCAGTACCTTGCGCGAAGCGCCGAAGGTGGTGTCTTCGAGGATCGGCGACGCGATGGTTACGTGGTCGTTGCTGTTGACGGACTGGTTGCGGGGCGACACGGGGTTGACGACGAAGACGGAGCGGGGGGAGTGGTCCATGCCCGCGTTCGACTTGTAGAAGGGCAGCGGCGCCTGCTCGCCGCCGCCGCCGCCGCCGCCGTGCTCCGGGTCCGAGTCGAAGCCGTCGTCGCCGTGAAGCAGTGCGTCGACGCCCTTGTCCTTCTTGCGCTGCTTGGCCTCGTCCAGGCCATCCCCGCCCACGAAAGCTTCGCGGCCGGTGCCGTCGTCGCCCATGTCTCGCAGCTCGTCGTGCCGTTCTCCGAGCTCCAGCTGCCTCCGCGTCTGCTGCTCCGTCTTGCTCTGCGTCTTCTCAATTTCGAGGAGCAGCTCCTGCTCCCGCTTGCGCTCGCGGCCTCTCTGCGACGCCTCACGCTGGGCGACGCCGTATTGCAGGGCGGCGCTGGTCTTCGCCCGGTCGAGCTGCCGCTGCTTCTCCTTCTTGTTCTCCTCCGCGTCCATCGTGCGCTCCAGCGCGCGCCGCTTGCGCTCGAAGATCCGGGCTTCCTCCCGCTGCTTCTGCTGGATGTGCTGTTCGGCGTTCTTGAGCTTGAGGCGGGCAAGCTGCTCCTTGAGGACCAACGCGCGGTCTGTTTCCTCGTCGCTCGCCGGCTCCGGCTCCTCCTCGTCGCTGCCCTGGTCCTTCTTGTCGCGGGGGTTGTCCGACTCCTTCGCTGCGGCTTCCTCCTTCTTGTACCCGTCCTTCATCCCTTTCGCGGCCGCCAGGCTGACCGCCATCGGCGGCTCCTTCAGCAGGTCCTGCGCGATGTCTCTCGCCTGCATCTCAAGCCTCCGGGCCTCGGCGAGTTCTCGTTCGGGCATGAGCAGTTTTTCCTGCATTTCCTCTTCGACGCGCCGCATTTGCTCCTTTTCGTGGAGCTTCCGGCGGAGGATGCGGGCGAGCCACGCGACGCCGATGAGGCAGAGGCAGAGGGCGAGCGCGATCACGATCAGCCAGAGTAGCAGCTGCGAGTTGTCGTCGACCGACGACGCAACCCGGCAGTACTGCGGGGACAGGTCGTACGGGCCCTGCGCCAAGGGCAGGAACCCGCCGACGTTTTCGAACCACTCGCACGTCGCCGAGTTCTTCCCGCAGTCCTCCGGCGTCGTCGACTCGCCGCACGGCGTGCGCACGCACCGCTGGATCGCGTAGTTGTACTGGCAGATCGGATCGTCCTCGCACGTCGGGGCGCGCGTCTCGCAGTACTTCAACTCGCACTGGCCGCGGTCGATGGACCAGAAGCAGTCCTCGTCCGCTTCGCACTGCGTTTCCCCGCCCCACGAGCACCCCGCGCCCTCCTGCACCGGCGCGTCTGGGTCCGCACAGGACGCGACCTTCCCGTCGGCCTCGCCCAGCAGCCCGCCGACGCACTGGCAGGTGAAGCCTGTGCCGTTCGATACGCACGTCTGCCCGGCGTTGACGCACTGCAGGTGGATCGACGCCGGCGCGCACGAGTCGGTGAACGTGCAGTTGGCCGCGCCGGCCGTCTCGGTGCCGGTGGAGGACCCCAGGCAGTTGCACATCCAGTCGTTGGCGGCCGACGCGCTCGAGTCCGGGTCGAAGCAGTCCTGTCCAACCGCGTTGCACGTCTGCTTGTTGACGGTGCACTCGTTGAGCGGCGGCGGCGGCGCGTTGCTGTCGTCGCAGCTCGCCCGCTTTTTGAGCCCCGGCGTCCCCTTCTGCGGCGCGACGCACGCGCACGTCCAGTCGCCGTCCTTCGCAGGATTCGGATCCGCACACGTCTGCCCGAACCCCGTGCAAACCTGCCGGTTCGCCTCGACCGCGCACTCCCCCGTCCACGTGCAGTTGACCGGCGCTCCCGCCGCCGTTCCCGCCCCGCTCCCCGCGCACGTGCACGCCCAGTTCCCAGCGATCGAAACGTCCGGGTCGTCGCAGGTCTGCCCCTGCTCCGAGCAGACGATGCCGTCCGTCAGGCACTCGTCGGTGCCGCAGCTCGCGGGCTTGCCGACTTCGGTGCCGGACAGCGGCGAGATGCACGTGCACGACCAGTCGCCGGGCTTCATGATGTTCGGGTCGTTGCACCGCTGCGCGGCCGCGGAGCAGACCGACTCGTTTTCGAAGCACTCGGAGAGCCCGCACGTGGCCGTCCTGCCGACGGTCCCTTCCGCCGGCAGGATGCACTCGCAGAACCAGTCGCCGGCGACGTTCGGGTTCGGGTCGTTGCAGCTCTGCCCCGCCGCCTTGCAGAGCGCAGCGTTCGCCACGCACTCCCCCACTTCCGTGCACTTCGCCGCCTTGCCTTCGACGGATTTCCCGACGGCCGGCTCCACGCAGAAGCAGACCCAATCGCCGGAAGACAGGGAGTTGGGGTCCGCGTCGAGGCACCCTTGGCCTTGCTTCGCGCAGACGTCGCGGTTTGCGACGCACTCGTCCAGGTAGCACCGGGCGGCCTTCCCGAGGGACGTCCCGTTCGACGGGGCTGGGCACGTGCAGATCCAGTTGTCGAGGATGTTGAAGTCCGGGTCGTAGCAGCTCTGCCCGACCGACGTGCACGTCTGGTTGACGTGCGCCTGCGAGCACTCGCTCGTCACCGAGCACTGCGCCGCGGACGCCACGCGCGGCGGGCCGATCGACGGCGCCACGCACTCGCACTGCCAGTCGCCGAAGCTCTGCGGCGACGGGTCCGGGTCCGTGCACCTCTGCCCTTCTACAGTGCACACATCGCCGTTCGACCGGCACTCGTCCGCCGTGCACGCCGCGACGGACTGGTTCCCGGAGCCGGTCAGCGGCAAGACGCAGTTGCACGTCCAGTCTCCGGGGGTAGCCGGATCCGGGTCGTCGCAGCTCTGCCCCGCGGCGGTGCAGACCCGGGACGAAGCGGTGCAGTCGCCGACCTGCGTGCAGTTGGCCGGCATCCGGTCGCCGGACCCCGTCGCCGGCGGCACGCACTCGCAAACCCAGTTCCCGAAGACCTGCAGGTCGAGATCCCGGCACCTCTGCCCCACCGCTGTGCACAGCGCCCCGTGGGTTGAGCACTCGTCGGGGTTTGGAGGGCACGCGGCGCGGTCGGCGGTCGCGAAGACGGAGCCGTGCGGCGACGGGCAGCTGCACCGCCAGTCGCCGAGGGCAAGCTCGCTCGGGTCGCTGCAGGTCTGCCCCGCGTTCGAGCAGATCGACCCGTGCGTCATGCACTCGTTCAGCTCGCAGTCCGCGGGGCCCAGCGCCGCGGCGCTCCCCGCGTATGGTGCGATGCACTCGCACGTCCAGTCATTGTTCGTGTTCGGATCCGGGTCGCTGCAGCTCTGGTTGTGCGACGCACACAGCGCCTGCTGCGCCACGCACTCCCCCACCTCGGTGCACGTCGCAGCGGCCCCAACCACAGCCGTCCCGGTCGAAGGTAGCACGCAGTTGCACGTCCAGTCGCCGACGACCGTTTGGTCCGGATCCTCGCACCGCTGTCCGCCCGTGAAGCAGACCTGCCCGTTCGCGATGCACTCGTCGATCGTGCAGGTGGCCACGGCCTGCCCCTGGCTGCCGTCCGCCGGCGCCGGGCACATGCACAGCCAGTCGCCGCCCATCGCCTGGTTCGGGTCGAGGCACTCCTGCCCCGCGTTGATGCACGTCGCGGAGTTCAGCACGCACTCGTCCTCCCCTCGCGTGCAGACCGCCTCCCGCTGCTGGCCGACGCCCACGTCGGGCAGCACGCAGGAACACGTCCAATCCCCGATCTTCGACGGATCCGGGTCGTCGCACGTCTGCAACACGGCGGTGCAGACCGATCCGTGCACTGTGCACTCTTCGAACGTACACGTCGCCGGCGCGCCTTGGACGGACGTTCCGTTCTCTGGGGCGATGCAATTGCACGTCCAGTCGCCGGTGACTGCTGGGTCTGGATCGTCGCAGCTTTGCTTGGCCGCGGCGCAGGTCGCCAAATTGGCGCCGCACTCTCCCTTCTGCACGCAGATGGCCGTCGACCGTGTGCCAGGGTTGCCCGTCGCCGGGGCTATGCAGCTGCAGGTCCAGTCCCCGGACGTCGTGGGGTCCGCGTCTTCGCACCTCTGCCCGGCGGACGCGCAGAGGCGACCGACACCGAGGCACTCGTCCTCCTCGCAGACCGCGACAGCGCCGGTGCCGGTGCCGCGCCGCGGCGGCTTGCAGCCGCAGATGAAGTCGTCGTCGATGAACTCGTTCGGGTCTGCACACGTTTGGTTAGCCGCGGTGCACACCGTCTTCGTCGCGCACTCGTCCTCGATCGGCAGGCACACTGCCGGCTGCGCAGCGCCGGTGCCCCCAAAGGGCGCGACGCACTTGCACAGCCAGTTGTCGAACGCCACCTTGTTCGGGTCCGAGCACACCTGCCCCGCATTCGTGCACACCGCCCCGTGGACGAGGCATTCGTCGAGAGTGCACGTCGCGGGGGCCATGACGCCGGGGGTCCCGGACCACGGCGCCACGCAGTCGCACGTCCAGTCGTCTACGACCCCAGGGTTCAGGTCGCTGCAGCTTTGGTTGGCCGCGATGCACGCCGCTTGGTTCGACACGCACTCGCCCACCTGCGCGCACGTCGCCGGCTGCCCTGCCACCGACGAACCGACGGCGGGCGCGACGCAGTCGCACGTCCAGTCGCCGGCGAGCGTCTGGTTCGGGTCGGTGCAGGTCTGCCCCGCCACCACGCACGTGGCCAGGTTGGCGGCGCACTCATCGACGCCGCACGCCGCCGGCGCCGCCGTCGCGCTGCCCGACGCGGGCGGGTCGCACACGCACTGCCAGTCGTCCGACACGGTCTGGTCGCCGTCTTGGCAGCTCTGCCCGGAGGGACACATTCCCGCCTTCGCCGGATCCGTGCACTCGTCGGCGGAGCTCCCCTTCGGCGCGTCTGTGTCAGGAGCGCTGCTAGCACCCGGAACCGGGCTCGGCGCTACCGTGTCCGGAATCGGACTAGGTGCTTCGGTGTCCGGAATCGGACTAGGCGCTTCGGTGTTCGGAATCGGGCTAGGCGCTTCCGTGTCCGGAATGCTGGTGTCGGGAGCCGGCGAGGTAGCCGGGGCTGTTGTGGTGGCCGGCACTGCGGAGTCGGGCGCGGCCGAGGGGACTTGCGTGTCGGGGACCGGCGACGCCGGAACGTCGGTGGCGGGCGCCTCGGTGGTGCAGTACCAGTCAGCTGTCGACTGGCTGCCGTTGTTCTGGTCCACGCAGCCGCCGCCGGACGCGGCGCAGGCGCTGCCGAGGCCGTTCCCGGCGTCGGCGCAGGTCGCGCACACCTGCGTGCACTCGTCGAGCTCGCACGTGGCGGGGGCTGCGTCCCCTTTGTCCCCCGTCGACGGGGGAAGGCACGCGCAATGAAACGTCGCCAGCGCAACGTTCTCCTCGCAAACCTGTGTGTTGCTTGCGTATTCTAGACCATTTCGTAGTTTTAAGAAGCCGGTAATTTTGAGCCTCCGGCCCTACTACGGACTGAAATCTTCTTTTCTTATATCGCTGTTGCTGCCCTGCCCACAATCGCAAACTCAAGTGGTCTAGAAGACAGTCAACTATTCCCTGCAAAAGTAGCAACCGGAGAGGGTGTGTGTGCGTTGTGTGGTAACTTGATACGTGTGTGCGCGATGATGCGGATTTGCGTGCAGCCTCATATGCGCTGGCTGTTACACGAGCTTGATGCTCCGCATGTATGTTTGATGCCGGGTGCCGTGGGATGTCACACCATATGTGCCGGCTATACTACTGGTCGGTCCGCTGTTAGCACTTTTGTGCCCGTTGTTGGTGGAATTCCTGGACGATGAGCTCAAAGATGAGTGTGATGATGAGCTTGATGTGTCCGAGGGGTTGCAGTGGCAGTCTAGAGTTCAATAGTCCTGAACATCGCGAGGGGTGCGTTTCGACAAAACTTTCCATAGTCGAAGGCTGCAGAGGATAGACGATGTCACATGAGAAAAACACTCGGGTTTGAACTCGAGATCGCGGTTCGCTGGGTACGCCGCGAACGATAAAGCAGTGACCCAGAGGACTGTCGATTGTGCGGGTGTCCGTCAATCTTGTATCTCTCTTCTGACATGCCCCATTGCGATGTCACGGTCCTACCGAACCACCGTGCGAGAGCCCACTGACGGCTGGTCGGTAGCATTTTCATCGGCGAAATTAAGTGCCAGCTACCCGCAGATAGTATGGTGCACTTCAACTTCTGCTTTCCTCCACCTTCTGCAAGGATGGTTGCTCGCGCGGCTTCTGCGGCGGTCTGCTGTTGAAACCGGACGTCGACACTGCCACTTCTGGTGTAGTGGCTTTGTCCGTATTACCCGAGTACACAAAGATGCCCTGCTTGGTGGAAAACGGAGTTGTCGGTACTCTGCCGACCCTCCTGTCAGCAAGCTTTAGTCAGTGGCCACCTTCTTGTGCACAACAAACAGCGTCGGACTCACAAGATGTACCTCACCCACACCGGTGATGTCTCGACATCCACACGGAGGGCAGGTGCTTCTAGCATTAGACGCCGTGTGCAACGAAGGCAGCTATGCTCAGGGATGTGCGGTCTAGACTGTTAGGCGACGAGTGCCGTTTTCTTCGCAAATATACCGCGGCATAAGGCATTGCCGCCGGTCAAGTGCACTATGTCGCAAGCACCGTGAACGCATCGCTTGCCCTGCGTCCTTTTAATGCCTCCGAGTCTCAGATACGTCCCTTGGTGGCTGCTTCAGGCGTCGGAAGGCATAGACGCGTGCACTGCCCCGCGGACTGATTCTGTGTGATAATCGCATCACAGCGGCAAACCCCCCGACATGCCTTGTCGGTAAAACCGCGCACGGTTTCGAGGCTGAGGCTATGTACGCAAATCTTGCTGTTTAGATTTGCCAACGTCAAAGTAGCACGATATTGCTTGCCCAGCGCACCAACCCAGCACCGGACACAGATTTAACCAATAAAGTACAGAAACGATTGCGGAAAAATCCGCCTTTCTACCCTAAAAGAAAAAAAAACGCTCGGTTTGCACACCTGGCCCGCGTTTTGGCAGATGGTCGCGTTCCCGCCGTCGCAAAGCCCCGGGAACGTGCAGGTCGCGAGAGCGGCCTTTTCGCTTCCCGTGGCGGGAGCCACGCAGTCGCAGGTCCAGTCGCCGACGGTGGCCGGGTCGGAGGTGGGATCGGCGCAGGTCTGCCCCCCATTGGTGCAGATCGACGCCTTCGCCGCGTCGGTGCACTCGTCGAGGGTGCACGTCGCGAGCGCCACCGGCGCGCTGCCGACTTGCGGGAGCACGCACGAGCACGTCCAGTCGTTCAGCGACACCACCGTTTTGACCGGGTCGTCGCACGTCTGCCCCACGCACGTCGCGGCGTTCGCCGTGCACTCATCGAGCTCGCAGTACCAGTCGCCGAGAACCGCAGCGTCGGGGTCGATGCACAGCGAGCCTTGCACCGTACACGCGTTCCCAGCCCCAGTGTCTGCACAAGTCCCGCACCGCTCGGCGCACTCATCGACGCTGCACGACGCCGGGGCCGCAGTGCCCGTGCCTGTCAGCGGCGCGATGCAGGAGCAGACAAAGTCGCCGGCGGCATTGACGTCCGGGTCGTCGCAGGACTGCCCGGCGGCGGCGCACGTCGAATTCGTCGCGCACTCGCCCACCCCGACGCAGACCGCTTTGCCGGCGGTGGCGCTGCCGGTGGCGGGCGCGACGCAGGAGCAGGTGAAGTCGTCGAGGTCGCTGACGCCGCGCGCCGAATCGTCGCAGGTTTGCCCAGCATCGGTGCAGATGCTGCTTTTCGCTTCATCGAGGCACTCGTCCAGCTCGCACGCGGCGGCGGTGCCGGCGGTCCCGGGCGTGGTGGTGGACATCGGCGGGACGCAGATGCACTGCCAGTCACCGGAAACGGTAACGTTCGGGTCCAGGCACGCCTGCTTGTTGAACGCGGAGCACGTGCTGCCGCCACTCTGCGAGTCGCACTCGCCGAGGTAGCCGCAGGTCGCTTGCCCGCCCACTTTGCTCCCGGACGCAGAACCGACGCACCGGCACTCCCAGTCGCCGGCGACGTTCGGGTTCGGGTCGAAGCACTGCTGGCCGCCGTTCGTGCACACGGTCACCCCCGGGCACTCGTTCGCCGCTCGCGACACCGCGGCGCAGGCGGCCGCCGCCAGCAGCACCCGCCGCAGCGCACCGCGCAGCATCGACGGTGCTGGGATGCCCGCCAGGTACCGACGGGTTGTGCCGCAGAGAGTTTTTTTTTTTTTTTTTCTTTTCCTGTTTGAGAGAGAGTGTTTGGTACCAGGGAAAGCCTGCTTCACTTTCACTAGTGTGCACCTTCAGACCAGTCTCGCGGAACTGGGAGAGGAGCACATTTACCTCCTTTGATCTTTTGCGGCTGGCAGCCCTCAAGTATTTCCTACAATGCAGGTGCTTGTACAAAGCAACTTTTCGTTTCATTCTGTTCTTTATCCTGCCTTCGTTGGGTCGTCGTGCAGCCACGGGGCACTACTGACAGGGTGAAAGTGTTTGTGCTTTCTCGAGGGAGACAGTGTGACCATTCGATGCGAATGTCGTGGCACACTCGTCCCACGAGAGTGACACTTGCTTGCATCATTTTCTCAGTAGGTTTCCGAGAAAAGTGGCAATGCGCTTTAGAAGGTAGGATAGCTCAGGAAACTGCAAAAAGTGGTGGGATAGCTCAGGAAATTGCAAAACGCGCAGGAGGGTTGAGGCGGAAAGACTTGCATCATTTCTCAGCAGGTTTCCGAGAAAAGTGGCAGGAGGGTTGAAGCGGAAAGGCTTGCATCAATTTCTCAGTAGGTTTCCGAGAAAAATGGAGCGAGGGTTGAGGCGGAAAGGATGAGAGAGTGAGAGAGCGTGAACTTGGCCGCGTACTCCGGCACTCCGCAAGTACTCGCTGCTCTCGTCCTTGGCGGTACTGCAGAGCCACGGGCCTGCGGGTCAAGTGGCTACCGATTTCCCATGTGGGTGTAGATGATAAGAAAAGGTATGCCAAAACCACCATTAGGCCAAATGTTTGGCCTACTGGTGTGTGTTTTGGAAACCGGGAAATCGGCCATAACGAAAACCCTGTTTGTGTCGTACTGAACAACCTCGGTCAGGCTGATTACCCACACTCATCTGGATACCGTTGCACGTGACCGCGACGTGCGTAACCGGTTCGGCAGGGCTGCGACATTGGCTGGGTCCATGGTGCTGAAATCATCCTCTTTTTTCCAAAAGTGGTTGTGGTAACACTCTCTAAAAAAAACTGGCCACAGGTAAACCGCTAAAACAGGTGCACTACAGCATCTGCCTGCTGACGACCTCACAGAAAATCGTTCTAGATCACAAGAAATCAGTAAAAATCGCAAGAAAATCGTTCTAAATCACAAGAAATCAACAAAAATCACACGGAATCACAACAGATCACATGACAGCCCATGATAATTTGTGATCCTCCCCGTCGACCCGATGACCATGGCCACCCCAACCGAGGGCTTTTTCGTGCATGTTGGACTCTGGCATCCTTGAGAGTAAAAATGGGAGGGTCGTTGTTATTGGTGCTAGTTTTGAGGGATAAGGAAAAGGTAAGAAATATTTTTGCGGTGGCCTCCGCCGGTCTAGTAGTTCGTGCTACCTCCATTCTTTTACACTCGTTCTCTTCTCTACTCACTACTGTACGTACTCTTTCAATCTTTTACTCTCTTTGGCTAGCCAAAAAAGACTCTTGCGGCCGACACCACGAACACATTCGCAATGAATGTGGCCCTGAGTCCCCCGCGTGCATACATGTTGAGCAGGGGTTGCCATGTCGCCCGCATCGACCTGAGCCAACACTGTTACTTTCATGGGAAGGGTCCGACCTAACCGTTAGTCAACACCAACGTCGAAAAGAGGAGGGGGGAAGAAGATTCCAAATTCCGTCAGCTGACGGAATTTGGAAATCCGGGCGGCTCAAAAAATAAAATAAAAAAGTGCAAAAAACGACCTTCGATGAAAAAAGCCGTGGGGGTCCGGTGGAAGCGTGGGTTAGGCCGCTGTGCCAGGAAGCTGGCTGGCGATCAAGGGCTGGGCTGGCGGTCAGGGGCTGGGCATCGGTGGGTCGCCGCTGGGCATGGTGGGCTGGCTGGCAGAAGTGGGGCTGCCGCGGGAGCTGAGCCGAGTGAGGGTGTCGAGGCTCAGAAGCAGCGTGCCTTGTTCCGTGTAATCTCCGGTCTGCATCAACTCGTGCCAATGATTTACCAGAACACAGTATCTGAGTTGTGGATGAATTTGAAATGAGTTGTTGGCTTCAGGAATGTGCACCCGGGGGAGCGGGGCGAGGGTCACACAGGTGGCAAACAGTGCCACCAGTACGTTGGTCGTATGTTTAACGCGACAAACGGACTGAGAAGTGCAAACTCTTTCTCCACCTGAATGTACCGTACCGTTTGCCGGGGGGAAAATCTTAGTTTAATGTTTAGGCAGAGCACTGCCTCTCATGCATGGTTGATGCTAGCATCAAGTCTTCTTCGAGGAAGGTGTCGTCTAGGAAAGGGATGCAAAATAGAAAATAGAAAGTTGTAAAGAGGGGAGTGTACGGCTCCCAAAGTGGGGAATGAAACCTTGAGGGACTAGCCCCCTGTATTTTTTTCACCGCGGTGTTGTGTGCACCTCGTTCTTCGTCTCATGTTTCGCTCTTGAACGCAGACCAATCCAAAGTCAGAGCTCATCAGTGGGTCCTTTGGATGGGGATTTTCAGTCCTGTTCCGGTGCGAGCACAACTTGGTTTCATGTGTTTTCCTTCCTTCATTCGTTTTTTTAAAAAAAGGGGGGTTTTGGATGGGATTGTGGCTCGTAACCAACCGCCACGGGGCACTACTTTCAAGGGTTGAAAGTGTTCAAGCTCTCTCCAGGGAAACGATGTAGCCGTTTGTTGTAAACTTGACAGCACATTCTTCCCATGAGAGAAGGGACACTTGCTGGTCGTCGTAACACACCCAGTCGTCGGCTTTCTCGCAGCACGGTGTAGTAGTGTCCAGCTTGCACTTTCCCTGTGTGGACGATGGGGGGGGGGGGGGGGAGCCCCCCGGACCCCCCCTTTTGGAAGGTACGGGTGGCTTAAACAAATACTCGAGGGCTGCCTTGTGCTTACTTCGAAGGAGGCTAGAGGGGGAGAAACAATACAACTACAAAGTGGGTCTTTTTGTTGAACGCTTACGCCCGCCACTAAACCCAGATTTACCTGTGTTTCGTGTGGGCTACAGCACATTTACCTCCTTTGATCTATCGCAACTGGCAGTCTCCTCAAGCATTTCCTACAAAGCAGGTGCTTATACAATAATAAAATCCTCACTCCTATGCTTGTGTCTGTCACTCTCGTCCACCGCTCCTGCTCTGCTTGCCGCGCGCCGTATGGTTGGAGTAAAAGGTGAAGCCAGAAAGCTGCTAATCTTGCTGCTGACCACATGAAGTGGTGCCACGGGAACTCCGAAGAAAAATGAAGCAAGTGGGAAGGGAGGGAGGGGGAAGGAAGCAAGCTACTTTGTTTCGCTGGACGGATTGGGAGCGGCAAACCTGTCGTTCGGTTTATTATTAGTTTTCAAAGAAACAAGTTTCTTTTCCTACAAATAAAAGGAGCGGAGTATGGGGACCTCTTTTTCCGTTTCGTGTGGAGGCGTGCCAACACAGAAGATGCACTGTGTGCACTGCTGTGGTTGAAACGAGTAAGTTGATGCACTGCACACACTAGCAAGAAGAAAGTCGGTCAAAAGACCTGAGTGAGAAAACAACACACGGTGGTGCAAGCGAAGAACAAATCAGATTGTGTTTGTATTGTATTTGCCCCTTACCTCTATATTTCCCCCTTCCATTCGGAGTCGAAGCAGCTACGTCGAGTATTTTTTCCCCAAATTTGGAAAAAGCGGGGGGAAAGCGGGGAAAAAGCGGGTAGTTCAACACTCACGGGTACTCGTCGTCACACTCTCCCGCAGAGTTCCAGAGCCAAACACGGTGTGATGTCGCCGTTGATGAGGAGTTTGCCCGGAGCGAGGGCTTCTTCGGGGTCCCCTGAGATCGTACTCAGGGTTGAAACCCCGAGTCGACCCCAGTTACAACTGGGCATGTATTCAGATGCCGAGTGCGCAGCTGCGGAAGTCGCAGCCGAAGTCGCTTCGGTTTCATAGCCGTCACTGTCGCTGTCGCTGCCAGCCGAAGAAACGGCTTTCGGGGCGACTTTCGGGGCCTTCGGTCGCCCCGAAGGTTGCCTTCCAGGCAACCTTCGGGGCGACCGCCCTGCCTTGCTTCTTCGGGGCGACCTCTTGGCCACGGGGGAAAGGTTGCGTGTGCGCGTCGCCGACCCCCCCAGTTCGAGAAAAGGGGTCATGCCCAATGTAGGAAAGGGGGTCCGGGCCCGTCCGAACCATTGTCCCCGGCACCGCGCTTGGTCTGTGCAGGCATCTCTTTTTCGGAAGCATGCCTGATCTACGACTCGAGGACCTCCGAGCCTCGTCGACGCATGCCCCGACAGGTGTGGATGACCTGTTCGCTAATATTCGTCCAGAATTGTGTTGTCTGATCCCCCGCTTTTCCCCCGCCTTTCCGCTTTTCCCCCGCTTTTTAAAAAAAGCGGGGGAAACGCGGGGAAAATCCCGGCTTTTCTCCCCGCTTCCCCCACTTTTTCTTAAGGCGGGGTACAAGTAAACAACTTCCGCCAGACAAGTAAACCTGCCTAAAGAAATCAACTGCCTTCGGGTGGGCAAGTCCCCTGGACTTGCTTTCGTCCAGGGGACTTTAAAAACCGGGTGTCAGACACCGGGAAAACCCGGTGTGTCAAAAAAAGAGGAAAAAAAGTCAGAAAATTTCTGGGATTTTTTTCTTGAACGGGAAAAACACGCAGTCTTTTATCCCCGAGGTTTTACTATCCCGCAATCGAACCAGGTTGTAATACCTAAGCACATACACACCTTCTCCGGTAGCTCCCGGCTCAGCTGACTCTCGCGGCCTTCTTAAAAGGTACAGTGTCCTTCGGCACACGGAAGAGCTCCCCCGCAAGGGTGCTTACCCCCGCGAGTAAAAGGGTGCTTCTTTCCAGGGCAGGTATTCTCATCTTGCAAGGTGGCCGGTGCTTCCTCACGGGCCCCGACGCACGCCTGCGTCCTCTCCATCCAACCCTCTGCTTTTCTTCTTTCTCTGTATCTCCAAGTTCTCCCCTCGTGCTGGCACCGCGAAGCGAGGTCCGTCGCTGCTAGCGGGCCCAGAGAAGGGAAATAAAATCCAGATTTCTGGTGTGGTCGGTATAGCCAGGGGGAACTACGGGGGAACTACGGGGAACTGACCTTGGGGTGTCTTTTTTTTTTTTTTAGTGGATTTTTTCAAACGCCACGCACCGGCGCCAAACCGGGAGCTTTGGAGTGAGCAAACCGGTTCCTCTTGCTTGGGCTTTCCACAGAAGGGCCAAGCCTTTTGAAAAATGGAGCCTTCGGGGTGTCGGGGGTGGTGCTTTCGTGACGCCGGGGCATGAAGGATTCGTTGGAAAGTAGACTCGAACGCTATCGCAGGACTCGCAGAAGTCGGTTGGCTCACGCTTGCAGGACCTAAGTAAATCTCGCTACCGGGCCCCCTTCAACGTTCCCCAAGAGGACTGTAGGAAAAGCACAGTTGCCACCATTGCGTGCTTGTACTGGTCCTTGAAAATAATCGCGTTATCGTGACGGATGGCAGAGGCCTGACCGATCGAGATCTGCAGAATATCTTGGACATCCCACAGATAAAATTGGCAGCACGCAATCAAGAGTCCGGTGATAGACGAAGATATGTGCTTGAGTCCAACTTGTCTGCATGGAAGGGAAGCTGATAAGAAGTTACTGTCTGCATGGAAGGGAAGCTGAGAAGAAGTTACTTCTTCATAAACTGCATGCCCTCACCCGAAGCATGCCATTCAAGGCTAATGTTGTTGTCGGCAAACTGCTCTACGATCTCTGGAATAGAAGGATGCAGAGCCCGAAGAACCCAAGGCTTTGCCGTGTCCGAAGTCTCCCTCTCGCCAGCGAAAGAAGCAAACAAGCCAGAGCCTCTCCTTGCGCGCCATTCCGACACTCCAATCCCTCTTGGGTTTGGGCAAGAAGGTGATCTGCAATCACGTTCAGAAGCCCAGGTGGCGTTTGCATCAGCTCCTCTACTCTGGGAGAAACCGGAAGCTCTCCGGAGATGGTACCTGCATTCCAACTCGTCCTCTTGGGAAAGGCCAGTCGACGGCTGTATGCAAGTGGGCGGAGGTCCTAGGACTGCGAAGGCGTGACTACCCCACAAGAAGGACTCGCTGTCTCTCTGTTCTGCCCCTGCCGCCATAGCCATCTTATCCTCGGCCAAGCACCAGTTTCTCCTCCTGCAACGCAACCTTGCCTTCAGCATGGCCATTATGACTGTAATTCTGGTTATAAACCTTGCTCCTCGCTCGGGTTGCCGTCTTCGACCGCGACCGCCTCTGATAGTTTGGGTTAGAATGCAAATAATCTGTGGCGATTTGCGGTGTCGCGGTTATCTCTTCGTACGTGATGTGTCATTCTTTCGCCTCTTTAGCTCGACTTGATCGTCGCGCTCAGGCGCGCGTTTGGTGCCTCGCTTCTTCTTCGATTGCTCGTCCAGGTTCATCGGTTGCTGCACCGGCGCTTTCACACGCCGCACTTCACTTTCTGGTGCTCGTGGCACACCCGCTCACTCCACTTCGTGTTCCGTAGCGTTGAACACCGCCCATCTCGCCGCACGCTCTGCCCTTCCACCTCCACACGTAGGGAAAAGATCCATCCGGCCGGGTTTCGAAGCGATCGCGGGACCGCAGACCTTCGCGGCGGTCGGAGGAGAGAGGTGGTTCCAGGCGCTGCAGTATTGGCTGGATGGGAAGTGCTGGTCGGTGGTGGGTGACGTCGCGATGGCAGAGCTCACCGTCGACTTTGAAGTGTGCACCAAACTAGATCTTCCGGGCAGTGTCGTAGCGACGACGGACGGGACACCGTTGAGCATGCGTGCGAGGGTACTCGCAAGACTTTTAAAAACCGTCAGGGTTCAGCGACGAGGCGTGGGGGCGCGGGGCCTCTGGTAGAACATTTCCTGCTCTCCTTACCGCAGCTGATCCTGTCACTACCTGTCAAACCGTGACTCGCAGTCTGTCCTTCCTTCTCATCCTATTCCTTCCTCTTCGGGGCACGCAGGCGTGCATGGCGGCGTGGTGTTCCACCTCCCCCCGGGTGGCGACCACCGCCCCGCAGCTCGGGTAGACATCGCCCGCGAAACCCAGTTCCGTGAGCGCGAGCGGCTCGGACTCGCGCATGGCTGCCCACCGGATGGCGGCCCTCAGTTCCTCCTCCTTATGGCCGCTCTGCGCAAGTTGGGGCCGTAATACTGCTCTTCCGCCCAGGGCCGACTGCAGAAAGTGGTCGCCACAAAGGAATTACCCCCCGAAATTCACCGATTTTGGCCTGGACCAGGTGGCTTGTCTCCTGGGGTCTTTGATCTTGATACGCTCGAATTACCCGAAATTGTCCTTATTTTGTGACGAAAAAGTGCAAAGTAGCTTGGAAATGCTCTCCAGGACCCAAGGCTGCATACCTGAAGCACTCAGCAAAAAAACAAGAAACGAAAAAAAAAATAAAAATACCCCCCCCCCATGTTGAACTACGGGGGAACTACGGGGAACTGGCCCACCGACCACACCAGATTTCTGTTTGTTACTGTACCAACCCCCCCCCGTCGACTTTTCACGGATTTTGATGCTGGCCGTGACATCCACGGTTCGATTCGAAGCCTCGTTTTCGGCACAACCGAGAACGACTCCGAACACCGTGATGCCCACGAACGAGAAGCTGCGTGAGGGGGGATAACAACGACCCAACGATGGTGACATACTCACGACGAACCACCCTGTTGTGTTTGTGTGATTTGTCGTGTAGGGGTAGACCCGCATGACCTCACGTCCGTTCAACACGTGGTTCGGTAGTTACAGCACTTGGGATCCCTTCTGTTCTTTGTCGGGCAGCATCGTCGAGCATTTCCTTTCAAGCTGGCGCTTATGTAAAAGAAATAAGAGCTCGTCACTCGCACAACCGCGGCTGATGCAAAACTAATGATGATCATGATGACGATGATGATGTGAAGAGAGAGTTGTTTTCGTTGAACGCAGTGCCTGATCGTTTTTTTACGTAAAGCTGGATTCAGGGCGCAAGTGAAAACGCCGCGGTTTGCGGCGACGAGCTTCTCATTTCCTCCAACATTCATGTTTGGTAAAAAAAAAGAATAGGCGCGATGTTTGTTTGTACGTGCCGAAAAAAGCGGGGATCCCGCTTTTTTTAAAGGCGGGGAACATGTATGATTAGCGTTGTTTGTGTTTTTCCGACGATCACGAATGGACGTACAGATTGGTGTCTTTCGACCTTTTGTGTGCTTGTGAAGTTCAGCTTAGTGCATGCTAGTGGTGATCGGTGGGGTTCCTAAAGAAATGTTTTGTTTTATCGTATCTTCGAGCTAGACTTGATGAGCCAATTCACCTACCCCCCCTGAAAGCGACTTGAGCTCGATTACACTCGATTACGCGTCGACTACACTCGATTACACTCCGAGGGTTGCAAGCTCTGAATGGGGAAGGACCTGGGTGCATGCCGAGGTCGCTGGAGAAGACGTGGCAGAACGTGGTGTCTGGTCTGGATTCTATGGCCGGACAAATACCGAAGGTGCGCAATTTGCCGCGGCGTCCACCGGACTTGAGCGTCGCCCAGACCGTCAGGCAGAAGCTGGAAGCGAGAAGCCGTTCACTGACGGCACAAGCGCGTAAAGGGAGGATTGCACAGCTGGAGAACAAGATGCAAAACCTCCACTGCGCGAACAAAGGGCAGTTGCTACCGTGGTGCAGGAAGACGAGGGCGGATGGCCTGGTGGCGCTGAAGGTGGGGGGGCAGTACACGGCGAATGCGCGGCAGATCGATGCGGCGTTGCAGAAGGAGTGGGCGCCGGTTAACCGGATGTACGAGTGCAAACAGGAGCCAAGCTATGAAGCGTTCCTGGCGGAGTGTGCGGAGTACATCGAACATCGTCCGATGGAATGCCGAGATTTGACGGGCGAGGATCTGAGAAGCATTCTTGGAAAGAAGAGGGATGGCGGTGTCCCAGGTGTGGACGGATGGAACACAGCGGAGCTGAAGAAGCTGCCATTGCCGCTACTGAACGCCCTGGCAGAGGTGTTCAACGCGATAGAAGCGACCGGGACGTGGCCAGACGCGTTGTTGGAAGCCGCGGTCACGCTGATCCCGAAGGACGAAACTCTTGACCCGCTGGCGTTGCGGCCGATCACCGTCACAAGTGCGATCTATCGCTTGTGGGCGAGTACGCGGCTCAGGGACGTCGTCCAGTGGCAGGAGAAATGGATAGCGAATAGCCAGCACGGGTTCAGGCCCAAACACGGAACCGTGGACGTGGTATTCGAAATCGCCTCGCAAATCGAAGAAGCGCTCTTGACGGGTAAGGAGCTATACGGCGTGGCCCTAGACTTTGCCAAGTGTTTTGACAAGGTGCCGCGAGACATCGTGTTGAAGCTGGTGGGGGAACTGGGCCTCCATGAGAGAATCCTCGGGCCGCTGCGCGACATTTACGCGCGATTACGGAGGCGGTACAAGCTGCACATGGGAGTGGGAGGTGTCTTCTTCACCACCAATGGGATACTGCAGGGCTGCCCCCTGAGCGTGATCCTCATCAACGCGCTGCTCTCCATCGTTGTGCGCAGAGTGGACGACGTGGGGGGGGTGACGAGCGAATCCTTCGCGGACGACCTCACCCTCCTGTCGCGTCTCAGGGAAGCCTGCTTGCAGAACGCCTTGGTGGAAGTCGACAAATTCTGTTCGAACACCGGCATGTCGATCGGGATACCGAAGACGTTTGCTTTTGGGACGCCGAAGGGGTATGAAGCGAAGTTGAGGGTAGGCGGCGCACTTATCGCGACGAAGGAGGAGCTCACCATCGTAGGGTGCCTAGTCGGCACGAAGCGAACACGCAGGACAACGGACCTGCGCTACGACCAGCGCGCAGAGGAGGCCGAACGGTTGGGAGCTCTGCCGATCTCGATGACGCAGAGGTCGGGACTAGCGGCGATGGCAGTTTTACCGGCGGCGACATACGGCTCGGAGTTCGCGCTTCCGACGGTGCGGGGGCTGGGGAAGTTCACCGCAGCACTACTCAGAGGCGTCTGGGACCCGGTGAGGCTGCATCGGGCGCAGGAGGCCGTGTTGGGCATTCTAAACAAGGCCCACTTGCTCGACCCGTACACAGTGCTGCCGTATCGGTCGCTCGGCATGATCGCAGAAGTGTGCCGAAGGAGGCCGGCGTGGAGGGCCCGCGTCGCAACAGTTCGAAAGGCGTATGGCAGCAGAATCCGCGCATGGGGACCGATCGGTATTGCGGCCGAGCATGCGAAAAAGCTCGGTATGCGATGGACGGAAGATTTCGACAACGCCGAGGACGAGGCAGGGAACGTGCTGGGGCTGGTGCGACAAAGCAGGGGGGAGCGAGGGCACACGCTGAGAAGGGTGATTCGCGGCTGGCGGCTAGCGGGGCTTGAGAAGAGGCGGGTAGACTTCGGAGGGGTGCGGGCAGGTGTAGACTACGTCGCGACGAATGCCTACGGGCTGAAGGCGTCGACAACGCTGACGGCTGCACGGGACGTTGCCGAGGTCGTGGCTGGGTCGGTGATGACGGAGTCACATGCTGCCAAGCTGTGGGGAGGTGACGGGCTGTGCAGACGCTGTGTCGAGCCGACGGAGGAAACCCTGGGCCACATTTGGTGGCAATGCCGGGCGTACGAACGGATCCGAGCGCAACACCAGTATGCCGAAATTGTTGGCGCGGATCGCTCGACTTGGCCCCCGTGCCTGCAAGAACACGGGATTCTGCCGAAGGGAAGTCGAGTCAGCATCGAAGTGCTGCACACGTTCATGGCGGAGGTCATGCACGAGAGACGACGGCTGGAGAGGGAAGGAAGAGACCGGGCGGTCGGCCACCCCTGGAGACAACTGCACCCCGACGACTGCCCCCCGCGCCGACTGAATTTCGAAGCGATCGCTGGACCGGGGACCTTCGCGGCGGTCGGAGGAGAGAGGTGGTTCCGGGCGCTGCAACATTGGCTGGATGGGATGTGCTGGTCGGTAGCGGGTGACGTTTCGACAGCGGAGCTCGCCATCGACTTTGAAGTGTACACCGGGCTCGATCTGCCGGGCAGTGTCGTAGCAACGACGGACGGGACACCGTTGAGCATGCGCGCGAGGGTACTCGCGAGGCTTTTGAAAACCGTCGGGGATGCGCTGGAGCGAAACGGCGACGAACCGCCTCTGCCGGGAAGGAAACTGGGGACGATAGGGTCGCTGAGAACGGTGGGAGCCCCGCCGTGCCTCACGGGGTACGAGATGAGGCCAATCTTCCGTGGTGGTACGGAGACGATGGAAGTGCTCGAGACGCAGCTGACGACGGCACGAATTCAACGGCGAGGCGTGGGGGATGGATCTTTTCCCGACGTACGGAGGTGGAAGGGCGGAGCGTGCGGCGAGATGGGCGGTGTTCAACGACGCTACGGAGAAGAAGAAAGGCAAGAAGTCGGCAGTCGTCGGAGGGGATCCGTGGTACGTGCCGGAAGGGGTTCCCCAACACGAAAAGTGGGGTGAGCGGGTGTGCCACGAGCACCAAAAGGTGAAGTGCGACGTCTGCAAGCGCCGGGGCAAGTCGGTGGCGTGGTGCTGTAAGGCCCACCACAAGGAAGACGACGGCCTTGCGGTGAAGTTCTGCGCGCAGCACCGCCTGACGCAATGCGCGACGTGCAAGACGATCGCGGAGTGCTGCCGCAACGGACACCACCGGTGCCTTGATCATGGCATGCCGACGTGTGCGCACTGCAGCCGGCTCGCGGATTTGCGGAGTCGAAGGCCCAAACTGTGCTGTCGGAAGGGGCACCACCGGGCGACCGTGGCGAGAGGAGAAGAAGCAGCATCGAAGAAGAGGAAGGCGGAGCTGGAGGGCGCCGCGCCAGACAGGCGAAGCGTGAGAACGTGGTGTTCATTCTGCAGGAAGCAGCAGAAGGCAAGCGAGAGCCCGCAACATCAACACCGACGTCAGCAGCGAAGGTCGGGAAGACGGCGCCAACGCCAGCGAAGAAGCGGCAATCAGACTCCGCGGCGGAGCCGGTACCGAAAAGACGCAAAGGACGCGTCGATGCGCCACGACCATCGCCCAGGCGCCGAGAAAAAGCAGAAGTCGACGCGCAACCGATGAACCTCGACGAGCAATCGAAGAAGAAGCGAAGCACCAAACGCGCGCCTGAGCGCGACGATCAAGACGAGCTAAAGAGGCGAAAGCATGACACTTCACGTGCGAAGAGATAACCGCGCAGTCGGCGATGCAGATTATCGCCACAGATTCTTTGCATTCTAATCCAAAATATTACACTCGATTACGCTCGATCAGGGGGTGGGTGAATTGGCTCACTTGATGTTTTTTTTTTCGTTGATTTTGTTAGTCATTCACTCTCCTTTTCTCCTACCGTTCTGACCCGTTTCCCTTCCACTTCTTCCTCTGCCGTTGCGTACCTTTTCTTTTTCTTCTTCTATTCTTCTTCTTCAGCGCGACCAATGCACTGAGAAGCAATGCATTGGATGCAAACTCTATTTCCGCCTGAGCTTCTCAGTCTCACATGGATTTACACTTTTCCACATGTTTTTCAAAATTAACTACTTCTTTTTTACATCTTTGTGTAAAAAAGAAAAAAGAAAGATCTTGAAATGCAATTTGAAGCAGGGGCCGCACTTGAAGTATAGGTTAAAGTCATTCCGACCTTCTCAGGAAAGCCGATCTGCCATTTTTCACTCAGGACCTTGTTCCCTGTGTTGTGTCTGTAGGGGTAGACCCGCATGACCTCACATCCGTTCAACACGTGTTCGGTAGTTACAGCACTTGGGATCCCTTTGGTTCTTTGTCGGGCAGCTTTGTCGAGCACTTCCTTCCTAGCAAAATGAGAATGGGGTCATTCTCATTTTGTTCATGCAGGGCCCTGAACGATGGTTGGACCGCGGACTGTCTGTGACTATGACTGCTTGTCGAAAGCACGGTTGGTCGTGTAACGCGTATCAGCAGCTGTGAAGAGGAGCTGGCGGAGGACAGAAACAAGGAACACGTGCGTGATGGGCTGGTGGGTAAACGTTGGTCTATTTGGTGGACATTGTGTTGGGCACGGCTCGCCCGAAAGAAGAAGAAGAAACGCGTAGTTTTGTTCTTTTTCTTTTACTTCTTTGCTGTCGACAACATATTGTGGTTGAGGTGGGGCGATCCACCTATTTTCTAGCAGAAAAAATCACAGAATTCCAAATCAATTCACAACTTTTCACAACGTTTCGTCGTCTTGTTGCGTTAGTGGGGAGTCATTTGCAAGCAAATGAGTACCACACTATGCCAGCTTTTCGCTACGTGACTCCAGAAGGGTCACTTTTTCCGCGCTTTCGGCGCGGCGCAACTTTTCACAACTTTTCACAGCTTTTCGTCGTCTTGTTGCGATAGTGGGGAGTCATACACATTTCACAGCTTTTCACAGCTTGGTACTGCTTGGGTACGGCCTCCACAGGCCCTGGTTTACCCCTCCTGGCCCCCCCCCCCACCCCCGGGTCCGCTTCGTTTACTTTTGGAATCGGTTCGCTTCTTGGTTCGTTTCTAGTTTTGGAGAGTTCGTTTCTAGTTTTGGAAGGTTCGAAACTAGTTTTGGAATCGGTTCGTTTCTGGGCTCTTTTTAGGCTGATTTAGCTTGGGGAGTACTTCGTTTACTTTTGGAACGTTCGAAACTAGTTTTGGAAGGTTCGTTTCTAGTTTTGGGTGGCTCGTTTACTTTTGGAACCGGTTCGTTTACTTTTGGAATCGGTTCGTTTCTAGTTTCGGAATGGTTCGTTTACTTTTGGAAGGTTCGAAACTAGTTTTGGAATCGGTTCGTTTACTTTTGGAAGGTTCGAAACTAGTTTTGGAATCGGTTCGTTTACTTTTGGAAGGTTCGAAACTATTTTCGTTCACTTTTGGCTGTTTTTGCAGGAGTTACCACAGTTTCCCACAATTTCCATACTTTTCAGATTTTGGCCATTTTTGGCAGATTTTGGCCATTTTTTTGCAGATTTTGGCCATTTTTGCCAGATTTTGGCCATTTTGGCCAAATTTTCCAGATTTTGGCCATCTTGGCCAAATTTTCCAAATTTTGGCCATTTTTGCCATTTTTCCGATTTTGGCCATTATTGGCAGATTTTGGCCATTTTTGCCGTTTTCCAGATTTTGGCAGATTTTGGCCATTTCTGCCGATTTTCCAGATTTTTGGCGACTTTGGCCATTGTGTTGCCCACTTTGCCGATGAAATGGCGAAATGGCCAAAATCTGGAAAAATCGGCAAAAATGGTCAAAATCTGGAAAATCTGGAAAAATCGGCAAAAAATGGCCAAAATCTGCCAAAATCTAAAATCTGGAAAACCCTGGAAAAATCGGCCAAGATGGCCAAAATTTGGAAAAATCGGCAAAAATGGCCAAAATCTGCCAAAATCTGGCAAAATCGGCCAAAATTGGCCAAAATCCGAAAAATCCGAAAAATCTTAAAATTTCCGAAAATTTGCTAAAATTTTGCTAAGTACACTTCCCTGGCAAAAAGTCCAATGAAATTGTTTGCCCTTAGGGGACTAGTCCCCTAAGGGCACATTTTCATTGGGAAGTACTGGGAAATGCACTTAGCAACTTTTTTGCCAATTCTCACCAGGAATTGTAATGCAAAATAGGGACTAGTCCCCTAAGGGCACATTTCACATTGGGACTAGTCCCCTAAGGCACTTTTCCCTTTCGAAAAAGTAAACGAACCACTTCCAAAAGTAAACGAACTCTTCCAAAAGTAAACGAAGCGATTCCAAAACTAGTTTCGAACCTTCCAAAAGTAAACGAAGCGATTCCAAAACTAGTTTCGAACCTTCCAAAAGTAAACGAACCGATTCCGAAACTAGTTTCGAACCTTCCAAAAGTAAACGAACCGATTCCAAAACTAGAAACGAAGTTTCCAAAAGTAAACGAACCGATTCCAAAACTAGAAACGAACCTTCCGAAAGTAAACGAACCCCACACCCCCCACCCCCCCACCCCACCCCCCCCCTCAGGCCCTTGATAACTTGAGAAAAATCGTCTGTCCGGCCGCCGAGGCCCACCCAGCTCGTTTGACCACATAATGCTGTCGGTGGCCCTCTGGTGGCCCTTCCTCCTCAATATCCATTTGCACTCTCTGGCCGATGGCGTGATGCGAGATCCGAGAACAAGGAGAAATGACTCGAAGGCACCGACGATCGATGGCTGAGACCCAAAATGGCTTTGGCCAAGGTCTATAGTCCTACTTTGAACTTCGGGGACTCTAGACTCCCACCTCGAACTAAGCATCGCCCGAACTTAGCTTCGCCAGCCTAAAGAGCATACACCCTGTCGCCACTTCCCGGGGAAGGCTGAGGCCCCCGTGTCAGCAAAGCCTAGGTCGTTGATGGCTCGTGCTAGATATCCTATCTGCAACCCTTTTTCGGCAAACGTTTCCCCAGGCAGCTTGGATCGCGTGTAGGCCTCAAAACCCAAAGCGAGTTCCACGCCGGTCGTAGGAGAGGGGGGGTGTTGACCCAACGTAGATTCCTTAGCCAGTAGACTAGCGTCGCCGCGAAGCGCGTCCTGATCTGCTTCGTGAGGAGCTCACGGCTGTCCCTTGCCAGCTCAACGTCATATCTCCCTGCCGCGGCGGAGGCAAGCTCCCAGGGGCGCGTCGTCGCGATATTGCGCTGCGCTTGCGCCATCTCGATGGAGATGGTCCCGATCAGCTTCTGGACCCTCTCCACGAGTACCGGCGGGGTTCCGATGGGGGGAATCCCCCGTGTGCTCAGGCATAGGGGCATATTCTGTGCCGCCACTCCTGCGACGTCGAGTCGGCAGCGTAGATTGACCCACCTGCGGGCATTCCCAGAAATAGTGTAGCAGGGTCCCCGGCGTCCCACCGTCGCAGAACTCGCATACGCCGTCACCCATTCCCCATTTTCTGTTGCACCACTCGCGAGAGTACACCGCTCCTGCGATGCATTTGCGGATTGCAAAGCTGAGCCTGTCCCCCGTCGCGCGGTTCTGCCACAGTCTGTTCAGCAGGCGCACATCCACCCCCCTCTCGATACCCGAGTAGCCTTGCCTTTGTGTCGTCAGGTAGCGCCACGCTCGAAGACGCAGGCCCTCACGGACGAAGTGCAGTGCCTCCTTCCCGGAAAAAGGCACGGTCGCACCTTCGAACGATAGCAACTCGAAACTGTGCCGCTTCGCCGGCAAGAAACGTATCTCCCGAAGGAGATTGGATAGCAGCCCGACGGGGCCCTTTAAGGAGGCGTCAGCCCCGGATACAAGGAGGGCATCCATTCGCAGCCGAAACCTCTCCTTCTGGTATTGCTTCGCGGCGGTGCGGAGTGAGCTGTACCCGGAGGCGCATGCCGGATCGCACAAGTGCGCCTTCGCAACAAGAAGGACAACAGACGCCTACACGCCACTTACTCGGTGCCTCTACATTGCGAGGAAGTAACCGTGCCGGACAGAACGCACGGCGTTGACGAGCCCAGAAACACAGGGTCCATGCTGACAATGGTCTAGAAACAAAAGGCGTGTCAGTCGGTGCCTCGGCGAAGAAAGTGAATCCCAGGAAAAATGATTCACAGGAGGATCGACGGTGGGGTGTGGTAAATCGTCGACGAAGTGTCATCGACGAGCGAGGGAGAATGTGGCATTGCGACCGTCACGAGTTGCACCACGTCAACAGCGCCGAGTAACCCTTCCGGAATCAAGCGAAAGGCTGCTCACTCGGGACTCATCATCCTTTTCCTGGGTACCACTGGAGGCTGGGCGGAAGAATTCTCTAAGGTGAAAAGGTCAAAATCCCCGGGAAAACTGCGGCCCAAAAAAAAACCCTAAAGTGCGAGTTTTGAGGTATTGCGGCCCAAAAAAAAAAATTTTTTTTCCTTGACCCACCCCTGGGGACCGCCGTGGACGGTGGCTGTGGGGCTAGGGTCGTGTAGGGGGATAGGGGCACGAAAAAAACTCCAGGAAAACAAAATCAATTCACAACTTTTCACAACTTTTCGTCGTCTTGTTGCGTTAGTGGGGAGTCATTTGCAAGCAAATGAGTACCACACTATGCCAGCTTTTCGCTACGTGACTCCAGAAGGGTCACTTTTTCCGCGCTTTCGGCGCGGCGCAACTCTAGTCGGTTGCAACTGTTCTTGGAAACTACTGACGATTTCATAATCCGAAAAGGAATCGGAATCTTCGCTTTCTCGTTTGCGCCGGTAGGCACGCCGCGATGCGGAGGACGCGAGTAGCCGGGAAGAGCCGGCGGGAGGGCGCGATCGTTGTGTGACCCGTGGAGGGTCGGAACCAGAATCAGTAAAAGGGCCCGAGTCAGGGCCTGCCATCGAAGAGGGCCGGGCGGGGCCGGGTGGGCGCGGTGTGTTCGGGCCGGCGAGGCCAGTGCCGTCGTCGCCGAGATCGGCGCGTCGTCGTCGTCGTGCGCGCAGCGCGGCTGCGGGAGAGGCCGTGGGGGTGCATGGCGCGGGTCGCTTCCTGCCTGCTGGCGGGGGGGCGCGCTTCGGGGGCGACTTCGTCGTCCGCCTCCTCCGGCCACGGCTGGTAGGTGTTCCAGGTGGGGACGGCGCGCGCCGCTTCCGGCCTGTGAGGCCGTCGCTC
Source organism: Diplonema papillatum (assembly GCA_030068145.1). NCBI lineage: Eukaryota > Euglenozoa > Diplonemea > Diplonemida > Diplonemidae > Diplonema > Diplonema papillatum. The sequence goes on from JAPJBO010000545.1 coordinate 112,280, forward strand.
TCGCCTAGGCTGCGACCGCCACCGCCGCCGCCGCCGCGATCCCCGCCGCGACCGCTGCCGCGACCGCCGCCGCGTGCGCGGCCGCGACCAGTGCCGCGGCCGCCGCCACCGTCTCCGTCACTGTCGTCTCCGCCGCCTCGGCCGCCGCGGCCGCGGCCACGGCCGCGGCCGCCATGACCACCGCCACCCCCGTCGCCACTGCTGCCGTCGCGGCCAGCACCACCCCTGTGATGCCCCCGTCCGCAGCACGCGTCGGCGTTCGGGCAGGTCCCACATCGCGTCAGCCGATGCGCCCGGCAGCACTGAATGCGCAGACCGTCGTCAGGGCGGTGGTGCACCTGGCAGCACTGGTCAACTACAAGGCTGTAGTTTCTTCGCATGCCAGTGCACACCGCGCACTTCTGCTTCGCGCAGGCATCGCAGACCGACTGCGTGCGGAGCAGAGGGTCCGCCTGCGCAGCCGGTACAAGCACGGGAAGGCGCGGGCGTTGCGGCAGAGGGGTGGGCACGTCCCAGCGCAGCGAACGCTGTGCCCGCCGCGCCGCGTCGTACTGCGGGAACACGTCCCCGCCCCAGTTCTTCCCGTCCCCGGCAGCTGCCCGCGGAAAGCTCGTCCCCAGCACCCCGTGCGTCTCCTCGCCCCCGGCGAAGCGTGGGCGAGGTGTCAATCCCCCCCACAGCATCGGCGCCCCCAGGGTCCTCATCGAGCCCACCCGGACCTTCCGCTCGGCAGGCAACGGCGACGGCAGCTGCAGGTCCTGGCACAGGCGGCACAATGTCGACAGCATCGTCCAGAGGGTCTTCCCCCTCTGGTTGGCGGCGAGCCTTCGTATTCCCGGGGGGGCAGGGACGTCGACCCCGGTGTGGACCTCGAAGTCCACTGCCAGCTCAACGCACGACACCTCGCCTGCGTTGGTCCACCTCAGTGCCGACAGCCAGCCCTTGAGCGCCCGCATCGCACGGCCGCCGTACGGCCATCTCGGCGGCTCATCCGGAAGGCGGTCGAAGTCGAACAGGTGTTGCACCGCCGGCAGCGGCGCAGCTGCGTGCCAGGGGTGCATCGGTTGCACTGCGGAGAGGCGGCGTCGCTCCGCCTCCACGCGTGCAGTGTACACCGCCGCCATGAGGCGGTGAAGGGCCGCGACCTCCACCCGCATTCCTTCGACAATAACCCCATGCACACGCGTGCAAGACGGCCACCTCGCCCGGTCCGCCCGCAGGAGTTCGGCGAAGCAAGGACGGCCGCGAATCTCGTCGTAGGCGGGGCACTCCCACCACAGGTGATCCGCTGTGTCCTGGACGCCCAGGTCGCAGTCCCTGCAGCCGCGGTCCAGCGGCGGACGCTGAGGTTCCGAAGAGGAGGATTCGGAGACGTGCTCGTCAAAGCTGCCGGTCGTATCAGAGGCGGTCGACGACACGGACGCCGAGGAGCTCGGCGACCCGTCTGTCCCGGCCGCCCCTCCGTTCGCACGCGCATTCCGTCCCCACCGCGCAGCGAGGAACACACCCCCGGACAGAATCACCGCCAGCGCACGTTTCTCGCCAGCGTCAGCCGTCGCTAGGCGCAGCTCGTTCGTACGCCTGCAGTCCACCCCTGCCTGCACGCCGTCGTAAGACGGCCGTTGCCTCGCAAGCTGCGTCCAGGTCGTCTGCCGTAGCCGTGCCCGGATGGCGTGGTGCCTCTCGCCCCTCTCCATGTCGAGAAGCCGGCGGCCCTCGAGCGCCGCGGTCGCAAAGTCGTGGCCTTCGAAATCGATGCCCGCGACCGTGAAACCGTCAGAGATGGCGATCCCGACAGGTCCCAGGCGCGCCTTCGGCAACAACACACCGTGCCGGCTGTAAAGCCGGGCGATGTTCAGCATGCGGGCGTGTACGCGGGGGAGCCTCTCGCACGTGTCGAAAAGCGAGCACAGGATCCTGTACGGCCGAGCCAACAGTGGGTCCATTCGGTGGGCTTTCGCCAGGATGGCCAGCACCGCCGTCACATTCCTCGACGGATGCTTCGTCCCGAAAGCTCCCTTCACTACCCGCGACCGCAGCCCCCTGAGGCACGTCTGCGTGTACCCCTCGTACGAGCACCCCGCCAGCACGCTTCCGAGGACATTGGAGCTCGCCACCTCGCAGCGGACATCGAATGGAAGGCGCGAGGTGCTCAGCCTGTCCAGCAATGCGTTATGGGCCTTCAGACGCGCGTCGTTGGTACGTTCCGCCTGAACGCTCGCGACACTCGTACGCACACCGAGGATCTTCGCCGCCGTCGCTGTCGGTATCGTCTCGTCGCCGACTGCCAGCACGCTCGTATAGGGCCGCCGCCGACGCTGCCGCACCGTGCCAGCGGGGATCCCCATCGCCAGTGTCTTCGTCATGTTCAGCCGCATCCCTGTCAGGGCGCAGAACTGTGCGATGACAACTTTTCGTCGTCTTGTTGCGTTAGTGGGGAGTCATTTGCATGCAAATGAGTACCACACTATGCCAGCTTTTCGCTACGTGACTCCAGAAGGGTCACTTTTTCCGCGCTTTTGGCGCGGCGCAACTCTAGTCGGTTGCAACTGTTGTTGGCAGTTGCTCACGATCTCATAATCCGAAAAGGAATCGGAGTCTTCGCTTTCTCGCTTGCGCCGATAGGCACGCCGCGATGCGGCGGACGTGAGTAGCCGGGAAGAGCCGGCGGGAGGGCGCGATCGTTGTGTGACCCATGAAGGGTCGGAACCAGAATCAGAAAAAGGGCCCGAGTCAGGGCCTGCCATCGAAGAGGGCCGGGCGGGGCCGGGTGGGCGCGGTGTGTTCGGGCCGGCGAGGCCAGTGCCGTCGTCGCCGAGATCGGCGCGTCGTCGTCGTGCGCGCAGCGCGGCTGCGGGAGAGGTCGTGGGGGTGCAAGGCGCGGGTCGCTTCCTGCCTGCTGGCGGGGGGGCGCGCTTCGGGGGCGATTTCGTCGTCCGCCTTCTCCGGCCACGGCTGGTAGGTGTCCCCGGTGGGGACGGCGCGCGCCGCTTCCGGCCTGTGAGGCCGTCGCTCTCGCCGCGACCGCCACCGCCGCCGCCGCCGCCACCGCCACCCCCGTCGCCACTGCTGCTGTCGCGGCCAGCACCACCCCTGTGATGCCCCCGTCCGCAGCACGCGTCGGCGTTCGGGCAGGTCCCGCATCGCGTCAGCCGATGCGCCCGGCAGCATTGAATGCGCAGGCCGTCGTCCGGGCGGTGGTGCACCTGGCAGCACTGGTCAACTACAAGGCTGTAGTTTCTTCGCATGCCAGTGCACACCGCGCACTTCTGCTTTGCGCAGGCATCGCAGACCGACTGCGTGCGGAGCAGAGGGTCCGCCTGCGCAGCCGGTACAAGCACGGGAAGGCGCGGGCGTTGCGGCAGAGGGGTGGGCACGTCCCAGCGCAGCGAACGCTGTGCCCGCCGCGCCGCGTCGTACTGCGGGAACACGTCCCCGCCCCAGTTCTTCCCGTCCCCGGCAGCTGCCCGCGGAAAGCTCGCCTCCAGCACCCCGTGCGTCTCCTCGCCCCCGGCGAAGCGTGGGCGAGGTGTCAATCCCCCCCACAGCATCGGCGCCCCCAGGGTCCTCATCGAGCCCACCCGGACCTTCCGCTCGGCAGGCAACGGCGACGGCAGCTGCAGGTCTCGGCACAGGCGGCACAATGTCGACAGCATCGTCCAGAGGGTCTTCCCCCTCTGGTTGGCGGCGAGCCTTCGTATTACCGGGGGTGCAGGGACGTCGACCCCGGTGTGGACCTCGAAGTCCACTGCCAGCTCGACGCACGACACTGTACGGGTATAGGTCGCATATCCGCGTCGTACGGCCGCGACGGCGCCGCTGCTGTGCCCGATAAACAGGGTCCGCTCGTTGGCCCCGAGGCGGCCCTTGATGACCGGGAGCCACACCCCGCGCCGCGCCGCGCCACCGCCGGGTCGGGCAGCACGACGTGCACGCTACTCCCGAGCCGTTCCCGCAGCCCCGCCGCCAGCCACGCGCACCAGTTGCACTCTAGCACGCCGCCGTCCCCATTTCTCGGGAGGATGATTACTTTGTCGCTTGGCACTTGAGCTGGTTTCGCAAGGGCCGTTCTTGTATTAGTTAGTTGTTTACAAGCCTTGAACCCACTCTAGGACGACGCAATCGATTCTTTCTACAAGCGCACATCTCGCGAAACGTGGCAGAGTTACCGTTGAGCAGTCGCTACAAAAAGCTCCGAAAGAAACTCGTGCTGCAGGAGCACGGAGAGCTTGGTTCCAGGCGCGAGAGGCGCCAGCTAGGGAAGCACCTGCAGAATGCATGTGGACTGCGATCCTTGGGCGAACCGCCCTACTTTCTCGCTTGGCAGAAGCCTGGCGGGGTGGGACGGCCGGTGTGGAGCAAGTTGATTCGTGTGTACGCGCGGAGATTTTGGGCATTTTTTTCAGGCGTTCGGGGAAGAAGAGCATCGACGCTGTTGAGCTTGTACTGGACATTACGTACTAAGCTACTCGTGTACGGATGCTGGCGGCGAGGAGATCTCTTCTAGTACAGTACGGTGCACTGCGACTTTGGCGTGGCGGCCGACGGCCAATAGATGTTTTACCAGACCCGCGTCGCCCTGTCGGTGCGCCAGCGAGATCGCGAGTGACAGGCAGTGGATGTCGAGGAACTCGTTCTGCAGGAAGACGGACAACGTCGCGGTGAACGCCTTGTAGCAAGCAGTGCCCTCCTCGCCTGAGAAGCCGCTGGCGAGGAACTGCAGGGACGAAAGGCGCGTGTCAGCGTCGGGCGCAGCTGAGTACCTCGGGTACAGCGACAAGAACGCTGTCAAAAAAGCGGGCTTCTCGCACCAGGGGCTTGGCAGTCCTGCCAGTAGCCGCGGGGCAGGCAGCAGGTTCGGTGCAGGGAAAAACGCGGGTTCCGAGGACGATTGGTCTGGGCCTGTATGCGCGGTGGTTGGCGTGAAGCTGCCGCAAGACGTGTCGCTTCCACTGAGTGGGATCCGTTCTGCGCCTCGTCCGTCTGATCTTGCGAGCTTTTGGTCGCTTGCACTTACGCCGCGCTCGGTCTCTTCCTCACGTGGTCGATCATCTTGTCCAAGATGTCGGTCCCCTGCGCGTACGTGCGGAGTGTCGCACACGCTGCGCTGGATCCCTTCTGCACTTTGTCTGTCTGGTCTTGCGAGCGTTTGGTCTCTTGCACTTACGCTGCGCTCGGTCTCTTCCTCACGTGGTCGATCATCTTGTCCAAGATGTCGGTCCCCTGCGCGTACGTGCGGAGTGTCACACCCACTGCGCTGGATCCATTCTGCACTTTGTCCGTCTGGTCTTGCGAGCGTTTGGTCTCTTGCTTGCACGCCACGCTCCGTCTCTTCCTCACGCGGTCGATCCGCTTGCATCAGACTTTGGCCCCCTGTGTGCACGCGTGCCACGCGTCCCTGCGGTGTGTCTCTCCGATCGGATTGCTCAAAGTTTCGGCCTTCTTCTTCTTCTCCTGCTCCGTGCCGCGCATCGTTCGCTTCACTGCGGGTTGCCGGCTCCCCGCAAGCCTTTTCCCCACCCCGGGGATCGGATTGCGCAAGGTTTCGGTCTTCGTCTTCTCGTCCTCCGTGGCGCGCATCGTTCCCGTCACTGCGGGTCGCCTGCTTCCCGAAAGCCTTTTCACCACCCCGGGGATCGGACGGCGGAAGGCTTCGGTCATTTCCAGATGCCCCGTGTCGCGCATCGTTCGCTCCACTGCGGGCTGCCGGCTCCCCACCGCTCTTTTCGCAAGCGGGCAGGCCGTTGGCAGCCGCCGCCGACTGGCGCGGGAAGGCTGCGCAGAAGGCAAGGACGCGGTTGAGCAGCCGCGTCGTGACCGAGACTGACGGATGGTCGCCGGCGACGATGGCCTTGAACAGGGCCGCGCCTTCGGCCCACTCGCCCGCCCGGGTGAGGGCGCGGAACACGTTGAGGCACAGGCCCTCGGTCAGCGCAGTGTACTGGCCGGCCATCTCGGACAGGGCAAACCGCACCGTGACGAGCGAACCGCTCGCGTTGAGGAGGTGGGTGAAGGCCACCGGCGCAACGGGGGTCCCGCACTTCTTCAGGGCCCGGTACGCCTGCAGCGCGGCAACCTCCCGGTCGGCGACCGCGGGAAGGTGCGCGGAGAGCGTCAAGATGCTCAGGCATTCTTGCACGGACCCCGGCGGGACCACACCTTCGGCTCGGAGGTGCAGCAGCAGCCTCCGGAACCGGCGGACGTCCCCTTTCAGTGCCAGCGCGTTGAGAACGAGGCGGAACGTCCGCGAGGTGGGCCGGATGCCCCTTTGCACTCCCCTGTCGAGAACGCTCAGGGCGGAATCCGCCATGTTGAACCGGTGGAAGAAGTCGACTCCGACTTCGTGGCACAAGGGACCCAAAGAGCAAGTCGAGTTCGCGAGGGTCTCGTAGTGCTTCCACCACGTCCCGGCGTGGATCCTCGTGTTCGACGCGTCGAGCGAGCGGTCCAGGAAGATCACCTTCAGGACGCGGGCCACGCACCGGTCGGTCCCGCCGGCGCGCAGCAGAAGCCCCAGGCTCACCTCGGGCGACCCGTAGCGGACGTTCGGCCCGGCCCCCATGCCCCTCGCATTCACAGCCCCATCCCGCGGCCGCGACCGGTCAGCCGCCTGCCTGGGCTGCAGGTCGCGGGCTGCGATGCTCAGGCGCCGCTTGCCGTGCAGCATGCTTCCATTCCTTTTGGCTTTTGTCGCATGTATGTCGCGTGAACCCTGGAGAAAAGCGGCTGGGAAAACGCGGGGGCATCGCCTCGGCACCGGATTTCGTCCGCTACCTTGGCCCGCTGTTTGCAACGGATCCAGCCGACCTGGTGGACACTCCTTTGAGATTTCGCAACTGGCAGTCTCCTCAAGTATTTCCTGCAAAGCATATACAAAAAGCAAGGTCGAGGAAGCGATTTCCCCAATGCCTCCAATCATTCGCTTTACCTGGCGTAACTCCTGTTTTGGTTCTAGCTATCCTGAGGGAGAACCAGCTGCCGCTTCACAAACGCCGTCAGACAGCGTCATCAGACAGACATCATCATACCGAGGCTGGTACCAACAAGGAATACCACGGGAAGGCACGCTGTTGTTGCCTCGTGTTGTCAAGACCAATGCGGGTGTCATGAATGCGCAACTAGCTTTATAACAACTGCGCGAGAAGAGGGGCATGGCCGCGATTTCTGAAGCCGGGGCGTCTGCATTGAGTCTGTGGCAACGCTTTTTTAACCCAGTTGGATAGCAATGGTCGTTCCATTGCAGATGTCCGAAAGCAACTCGACTCGCCCGTGGTCTTAGGACCAGCGCGATTTGACCGAGATAAGGAACCAACGCTAGCCATGGCAGCGGCGTGTGGATGAAACTCTGACAGCAAGGAAATGGGACAACACGAAGGCGGCAACGATGCCCAACGGGCGTGGTCGTACCAAAGACGAGACGAGAGGCGCCGAAACAGGTCAGCCCTGGCAACGAGGAGCACAGGACAACACGAAGGCTGCAACAAAGCCCGATAGGCGGTGTGCAAAGATGAGACGAGGGGCGCCGAAACAGGTCAACTCTGGCAACGAGGAACCCAGGACAACACGAAGGCTGCAACAAAGCCCGATAGGCGTTGTGCAAAGATGAGACGAGGGGCGCCGAAACAGGTCAACTCTGGCAACGAGGAACACAGGACAACACGAAGGCTGCAACAAAGCCCGATAGGCGTTGTGCAAAGATGAGACGAGGGGCGCCGAAACAGGTCAACTCTGGCAACGAGGAACACAGGACAACACGAAGGCTGCAACAAAGCCCGATAGGCGTTGTGCAAAGATGAGACGAGGGGCGCCGAAACAGGTCAACTCTGGCAGCGAGGAAAACAGGACAACATGAAGGCGGCAACAAAGCCCGATGGGCGGTGTGCAAAGATGAGACGAGAGGCGCCGGAACAGGACAGCTCTCACTCTGACAGCAAGTAGAATGGACAACTGGAACTGGGCAGACACGTCGCGCATACGTTCAGGTTCCTCCATTGCCGATGAGCCGTCCCCGTCCCTATCTCTTAAAACTGCATCGAAGTGCCGCCGCTGTTTATCACACGGCCTATCAGGTTCATCTAGTCCCTAGAGCTGCATCGAATTGCCCGGTGCTGTATTCTACGGTCTATCACGGTCGATCAAGCGGGGATGAACCGGCTCAATTGCCGAGGTCAATTCGAAGAAACGCGTCTTCGCACACAGTAGAAGCTAGTTCAGCCACGGCTTTTACTACGTGTACGGGTTCATGACGAGACAAATTCTTCACGACACGTCGCAGAACTGGTGGAGAAAAACACACAGCTCGTGGTGTTTGAGAGCACCGGGAACATCCTTTGCTCCTCCCTGACCACCACATGCTAAGACAGGCACTCGAATACGCATACGAAACACCGGCACAGAGAGGTGAAAGTGCATCGCACAATGAGGAAAAAATGTGGAAAATGCCAATTAACCCGACCAGGAAAACAAAAAAAGAGGTCCCCATTTTTCCCACACCGACTGTAAACAGTAAGTGAAATAAGAAAAAAATGGGGATTGTAATTCGGATCGAATCGTCAACCTCCACCGATTTCCAGTACCGTCAAATGCCGTGTTGCCACAAGGAACTCGGAGGAGCCGCTGGTGCTTCTCACACGGTGGAGGCTCGAGGGGGGAGAAACAATACATTGCCAATGGGTCATTTCCGGTCTCTTTTTTTTTCCCCACCGTCGACAACTCGTGTCAGACTAGCCCGCCCGGGGGTGCTTTTGTTTTCGTTTTTGAACGCTTCCGCCCGGCACGGAATATCGCATGTTTACCCGTGGGTTCGTGTCGGCAACAGCACGTTCTCATCCTTTGAGATTTTGCAACTGGCGAGTATTTCCTACAACGCAGGTTATTCACACTCAAAACAAAGCGAGCCCCACTCGATGAGCCACTCGCCAAGGTGTAGGGTTGACTCCGATTAGAGAAAAGGGGGAGCGTGAGTGACAGAGAGAGAGAGAAAGAGGCGAGTGAGAGTGCAGGGGACCTTCTCTGCGAGGAGTTTCCGGTCGCCGTGACTACCACCCCCGTGCTTCTATGGCGGGCGTAGGTCGTCTGGTCGGAAGCGCGGTGCGGGCTGCGGCCCCATCACCGCGTGTGGGTGGTGTGAGTGAACGGCGTCGATGTTGACACAGAACAGGCGTGCAGAGAGGATGCGAGGACCCCCCCTCTGCCCGGCCCCTTCTGCGCGGTGTGCTCCAGCACCGGGGGGGCGGGGGAGTTGAACGGTGCGGTCCAGTTTGCGGGTGACACACCGGATTTCACACTGGATTTGCGGGGTGCACCCACACCCGACACTGTAATCGCCCAGCTATTTCCCCCCGCCCGGTGCTGGAGTACACCGTCTGCGCCGCAGACTGCGGAGCAGCGGCGGCGTATGACCTTTCGACGAAGGTTGCAATTGAATCAAGGTGTCATCCCTGAACATCAGGGCCGAGTCAAGCTGGGCAGCCTGAAGGTTGCAATTGAGCCAAGGTGTCATCCCTGAACATCAGGGCCGAGCCAAGCTGGGCAGCCTGAAGGTTGCGATTGAATCAAGGTCATCAAGGCCGAGTCAAGCTTAGCAGCCTGAAGGTTGCGATTGAATCAAGGTGTCATCCCTGAACATCAGGGCCGAGTCAAGCTGGGCAGCCTGAAGTGAGCCCCAAAAGCACGGCCATACACTCAGTCGGTCGCCCTGAAGCTGACGACGCCGGTACATGCGGAGCCGACCCCCCGCCCGCCGAGTTGGAGTGAGAGGGAGAGAGTTAGGACCTGAACGGATACGGGAACGGCTAGAATACTGCTTTGTGTAAGTGTGGAAAAAAGAAGAAGGAACAAAACATGCATCGTTTTGACTATTATTCGTGCGTGTCGTTGGACGACGACACATGGGACGATGCGAAAGGGGAGGCGCTGCTGTGCATGCGGGTGTGTGACAACAGAGACTTCTAAACCTATATAAACGGGATTCTACCCTCAGAAGAAGGCTTCCATGGGTTCGGGCCTCAATCGGCCTCAGAGTATGGTTTCTGGAGAGTATGGGTCGCATACCCCACAGGCACAGCATCGTACTTTGTGTCAGTGTCTTGTATTGAAGCGCAGATGCCAGGAAGGCAGACACGCACTACTCACTGTTACTTGATAGCGTCGCCATCACCTGCCACTGCGTCGCAAAAGGCACAAGCAAACACCCATACTGGGCCAGAACCTTCTGTCCAAGCCCTTCCTTCCCCCTCTTGGCATCGTCTCGTATCGATTCGCGAATAGCTACAGCCAATCGAGCAACCTTTATTCCACGATCGTCTGTACCGACCAGGGGTTAAGTTGAGGTTCTCTGTACAAGAAGGCTTGCTGTTATCTTTCGTTGACCGCGTTACCCTGAACTCAAAAGCCTGCACATGTTCGCAGGTGTCAACTGATCACGTTCAAAGGGTCCTACTCGGGCGGTTCAGTTTCTTCGCACATTGCATGTGCAAAGCAAACTACTTCTGTCACTGGACGGTTGGTGCGGCAATCGTTCGGATTATTCGTGCGGCGTACTGTTATTTGTTCAGCGAAAATTGGTATGGCGCTTTCTTTCGTTTGTGCGCACTGGCGGAACGCACCTGTTTTGGTGAGTTCCATGTAGTACGCTGCCACTACAAAAAATGTAGTACCGACGATGCATTGTTAACTCTAAAAAGACAAGCGCTTCGTTTTGTTTGTGCATGCCGGGTGATCGTTTTCCACTTGTATTTGTATATTCAGTATATTCAGGTAAGGAATTCTGATCAACCACCAAAACACGCTGCCTACGTCTTTTAGCCCTTGTCAGTGTCGCCGCGATACTAACACGGGAAGACGGTTCTCAATCGAGTTCCCTGTATTTGCATGAAGAATGTCTCATCCTCACCAACGGCTTGGCCGTGTTAGTGTCGCCTTTTAGGAAAAGGTGCCTTTAGGTAGGCGACACTAACACGGGGAGGGGTAGGTATTAAAAAAGGAGGGACCGCTTGGAAAAACTGCCTCTCCTCCCCCCCCCCCGGGTCTCTTGCGCGAGTTGTCTTCACCGCATCAACAGCAGCAGCCCATCCGGAAGCGCGCCCTGACGTCGATATGAAGCATGAGCTGCGTCTGGGGTGCTGCGTCGGTGTTGATCCAGCCACTCTTCCGCTCGTTGCGCCGCCCACACGCTTAAAACGGATCTGGCGGTTTCTTTGTTTGTGCGCGCTTACGGTGTCGAACCCCAACCATCGGACAGCCTCCCGAATTCGCCCAAAAACGCCGAAGATTGCGGCTACTTTTCAGTAGACAGGTCTCGGTGAGAAGGCTTGCACGTGCCCCAGTTGCGCCGCAGCCACGTGCCGTCGGAGTCACCCCCTCGGTGAGCGTGCGCGAGTCGAACGGCAGGTAGCTGCATCTGGTACGCCGTGTCGATGTTGACCCAGCCACTCTTCCGCTTGCTGACATACGGCGCCATCGCGTCGCCCTCCGTGTAGTCCCCGACGACGAGAAAGCAGTCCCATGGGTGACCACTGTAGTCGCAGCTTTCGAAGGCTTGGTTGGTCGGCCGGCTTGCACATGCCCCAGTTGCGCCGCAGCCACGTGCCGTCGGAGCTGAGGACGGACGATGCCGGAGTCGCCCCCTCGGTGAGCGTGCGCGAGTCGAACGGCAGGTAGCTGCATCTGGTACGCCGTGTCGATGTTGACCCAGCCACTCTTCCGCTTGCTGACATACGGCGCCATCGCGTCGCCCTCCGTGTAGTCCCCGACGACGAGAAAGCAGTCCCATGGGTGACCACTGTAGTCGCAGCTTTCGAAGGCTTGGTTGGTCGGCCGGCTTGCACATGCCCCAGTTGCGCCGCAGCCACGTGCCGTCGGAGCTGAGGACGGACGATGCCGGAGTCGCCCCCTCGGTGAGCGTGCGCGAGTCGATCGGCAGGTAGCTCCATCAGGTACGCCGTGTCGATGTTGGCACAGCCACTCTTCCGCTCGCTGACATACGGCGCCCTCCGTGTAGTCCCCGACGAAGAGAAAGCAGTCCACTGTAGTCGCAGCTTTCGAAGGCTTGGTCGGCTGGGCCGCGCGTGCTCATGTCGCGCGCAGCTTTTTGCGCCAACGAACCGGTGAATTGGGCCACGTTTCACCTTCTCGACATTGCCCCGAACATGGCCACTTTCGGTAGCGAATGTGGTCCACCGTTCTTTTTTTCCCAAACAACGACGGAACTTGCGGTTTCTTCGTTTGTCTGTACGCACGGTGTCGAACCCCAACCATCGAACAGCCTCCCGGATTCGCCCAAAAAAAAAAAAAAAAAACGCCGAAGATTGCGGCTACTTTTCAGTAGATAGGTCTCGGTGAGAAGGCTTGGTCGGCCGGCTTGCACGTGCCCCAGTTGCGCCGCAGCCACGTGCCGTCGGAGCTGAGGACAGACGACACCGGAGTCGCCCCCTCGGTGAGCGTGCGCGAGTCGAACGGAAGGTCCGCGCAGCAGCCCATCCGGAAGCGCGCCCTGATGTCGATATCGAGCATGAGCTGCATCTGGTACGCCGTGTCGATGTTGATCCAGCCACTCTTCCGCTCGTTGACATACGGCGCCATCGCGTCGCCCTCCGTGTAGTCCCCGACAGAAAAAAAGCACCCGCAATACTCGGGGTGCACGGCGAGGAGCTGATCGCAGCTTTGGTACCCGTAAAACGGGTCCGAAGCGTTCTCCTGCTTGACCGTGACCAGGCTGTCGAGACTGTTCCACCCGTTGTCGTCAGGCCGGACGCAGACGTAGTAGTCGACGGCGTCCTGCGTCGTCCAGTCGCCGACTTGGTTCGACTCGAGCGTCGTCGCGTCCACGACGAGAGCCTCCCGCTGGGCGTACTCGATAACCACGTCGAACGTCTGCGTCCCGTTGTTCAGCGTTTCCGTCATGCCGCGCGTGGGGCCGATGGCGTTCATGTTCTCAACCGCCCACTCTTCGTTCGGCAGCTGTGTGTCGAGGGTTGCGAGCTTGTATCCAGACTGTCTTTCTCTGGCGGTACCAGTGCGTGTAGAAGGTCGGTATTTTAAAGTCTTCGGTTGACCGTGGAGGGCTTGAGTAGGGAGGATGGTTGAAGGAGTTGAAAGCATTGAGAAGGCTGCTCGCAGCTTTGGTACCCGTGAAACGGGTCCGAAGCATGACCAGGCTGTCGAGGCTGTTCCACCCGTTGTCGTCGGGCCGGACGCAGGCGCATATCCAGACTGTCTTTCTCTCGCGTTATCGTGCGGATTAGAAGGTCGGTATTTTAAAGTCTTGACCGTAGAGGCTTGGGTAGGAACGCCCGCCGTGTAGTCCCCGACCAAAAAAAAAAGGCACCCGCAATACTCCGTGTGCACAGCGAGCTGATCGCATGGCGTTGGTACCCGGAAACCGGGTCGGAAGCGTTCTCTTGCTTGACTCTCTGGCGTTATTTGTGGATTAGAAAGTCGGTATTTTAAAGTCCCCGGTTGATGAAAGCAGGGACGTTGTCCCTGTAGTAGCAGCATGCGGTGCAAGCAGCATGCGGTGCAAGTAGCAGCATGCGGTGCAGGTAGCAGCATGCGGTGCAAGTAGCAGCATGCGGTGCAGGTAGCAGCATGCGAGCATGCGGTGCAGGTAGCAGCATGCGGTGCAGGTAGCAGCATGCGGTGCAGGTAGCAGCATGCGGTGCAGGTAGCAGCATGCGGTGCAAGTAGCAGCATGCGGTGCAAGTAGCAGCATGCGGTGCAGGTAGCAGCATGCGGTGCAAGTAGCAGCATGCGGTGCAGGTAGCAGCAAGTAGCAGCATGCGGTGCAGATAGCAGCATGCGGTGCAAGTAGCAGCATGCGGTGCAGATAGCAGCATGCGGTGCAAGTAGCAGCATGCGGTGCAGGTAGCAGCATGCGGTGCAAGTAGCAGCATGCGGTGCAGATAGCAGCATGCGGTGCAAGTAGCAGCATGCGGTGCAGATAGCAGCATGCGGTGCAAGTAGCAGCATGCGGTGCAGGTAGCAGCATGCGGTGCAAGTAGCAGCATGCGGTGCAGGTAGCAGCATGCGGTGCAAGTAGCAGCATGCGGTGCAGGTAGCAGCATGCGGTGCAAGTAGCAGCATGCGGTGCAGGTAGCAGCATGCGGTGCAGGTAGCAGCATGCGGTGCAAGTAGCAGCATGCGGTGCAGGTAGCAGCATGCGGTGCAGGTAGCAGCATGCGGTGCAAGTAGCAGCATGCGGTGCAGGTAGCAGCATGCGGTGCAAGTAGCAGCATGCGGTGCAGGTAGCAGCATGCGGTGCAAGTAGCAGCATGCGGTGCAGGTAGCAGCATGCGGTGCAGGTAGCAGCATGCGGTGCAAGTAGCAGCATGCGGTGCAGGTAGCAGCATGCGGTGCAGGTAGCAGCATGCGGTGCAAGTAGCAGCATGCGGTGCAGATAGCAGCATGCGCGCGGTGCAAGTAGCAGCATGCGGTGCAAGTAGCAGCATGCGGTGCAGGTGCAAGTAGCAGCATGCGGTGCAGGTAGCAGCATGCGGTGCATGTAGCAGCATGCGGTGCAGGTAGCAGCACATGACATACGCAGTAGCACAGTACTTTAAATGAAGAGCAACCCGCAGGATTTCGTTCGTACTGAAAAGGCGGGACGGTAGAATGTTTGCATACGAGCTCAGCGCAGATGTTGTAGTTGCGGGCCCCCTTTTCGGGTGACCGCAGGAACACGACCGGAACGCCTTCTTCCGCGAGGTATCCGGAAAAGTGGAACAGCGTTTGATCCGCCTGCACAGCGGACTTCGGGGACACGTCGAAGAGGAGGGATGGGAACGGGCCCTGGTAGTACCAGAACGGGTCCCAGTTCGGCAACGGATCGACAGCTGCCTCTGCTTGGCTGGCGAGCACGGCCAGTAGCGCGCACACCTTCGGGCCACTCATGGTTGCTTCTTCTTGCTTTTTCTTTCGGGGCAGGCGACGGGGGTGGGGTATGAGGGGTATTCCCGGGATCTAGGGGATGGGTTGGTCATTTTCGGGGCTGCAGTAAAAAAGATTTCTCTCGTTTCGGCTTTTTCGTTCAGGCCAATCGCTCGCACTACCTCTTCCTCCTGTCGTGCATGCGCTAACCCAGACTGCAACAAGTGCGTTCGATGGCAAAACAGGGGATGATTTGGTCAGACTACGCATCACCCCTGGCGGTCGGTGCGCTTCTTGAAAGTATGCTAATACTGCAGGGAATTGTCGACTAGACCTCTTGAGCTTGTGCTAACCACGATTTGGGGAGTCGGGAGAACCTACACGCACACAAAGCCAAAAGCAGGACCGACCCCCCCGTTCGTGAGGAAAAGCGAAGAATGAAAACACCTTCTTTTTTTCCATCTGTCTTTGTCAAGAGCTGCAACTCAACTATTCTCGTCACCAACGATACCCCGCGGAATGGTCTTTCGTACTCGATTGCGTGCTCGATTCCGCAGGGCAACTTTCGCACACGACGAAGTCGGGTGGAATCAGCACTCCAATCCCGAGTGCTCAAGCCGAAGCGAACATCTCAGGGAATCATACGACGTGGAGAGAGATAGAGGCGGGTTTGGTAAGATGCGGCCAAAGATCAAGGGATATTCCCCTGGAGACTCCGTCGCCAACGATTCTCAATCAATGCAAGTCTCTCCCTCGATCCTGGCAGGACCCTCCCTCCCCGAAGGATTGGTAGGGTGCGGCCAGAGAAAAGAGAGATTTGCAATCCCACGGATCTGCCTTCACAACACGGTGTCCAAGATCACTCCGTTGCTTCTCCTTTCAATGTGGCCATCCCTTTCCTAAAGTGCCCGATAGGTTGTGCATGAAGGACATAGCAGTGAACACACTCTCCGTTGCCGCAATCTGTCACATTGCATGGAGACTACGCCTGATGGGCTGTGTCAAAACGTGACGATGGGGCTCTTAGCGGTGTGGTGCATCCCGGGTTTGCGAGAAAGGGAAAGGGAAGCACGCGAATTCACTTTTTTCGTGGTTTGCTCCCCCACCCCCCTCACTACTTGCAGACATAGATAAAGAGACAAGAAATAACCAATGAGGCGCAATGAAACAGTCAAGAAAGAAACTTCAGAATCAGACGGGGAAAAGGAGGGGGCGAGAAGCATAGAAGAAGGATCGGACAAGAACAAAGGAACGGAGGGAAAAAGGCGTGCGCTTCGCTTTGTTTGGGCGTGCCGGTTGATCGATTTCCCTCCTCACTAAAAAAAAATAACTCTGAAAACAGGCCTGGTGAAAAAGTTTTTTTCACCAAAATGATTTTGTGTGGGAGAGCTGTGGCAGCGACTTGTGGAGCTGTGGCAGCGGTGGGTTGTGGGTACTTACGTTGTAGGTTCGGGGATTCCAGTGTAGCGAGCCACGAGAACGCAGACCAGACTCAGACAGGCACAAGCATGATCTGACTGGCCCACACCACACTGCAAGTGAAACGTGCAGTCGAAAAAAAAAGTCGCCAAATCAAAAAGATTTCACCACGGGTTTGGCCCTCAACTTTGGAAAATACCCTGTTACCAGGTAATAAAAAGAGCTGGCTCCACTATACCTCCCCCCACCAGGTCCGGGGAAAATCTTAGTTTAAAACGTTTAGGCAGGGGAAACCCTTTGTTCAATGTTTAGGCAGGACACTGCCTCTCATGCATGTTTATTGCTAGCATTGCTAGCATCAAGTCGTCTTCGAAGAAAGTGGACAGGGGAGTGACGTACTTAAGGTCTGAGGGAGGAGTGGCCCTGCCCTGGACGGGGTTATTCTTGAGCACTCCCGCAATGCGGGAGTGGCCACTCCCGCACTTTTTCACTCCTGCATTGACTTAGTATATGGCTGCTGAAGTCCGGGGTGTAGACAGGACGCTGCCTCGCATCGGGGGAGGGGGTAGGTATCATGCAGGGTCAAAACCTAGTGTCTTTTGGTTAACGCTGCCGCGGGGTCAACGGCCCCCAAGAAAAAAAATTGGAAAATAAAAAATTTGGCTCAACTTCATCAAAGATCACCGTTGTATTTGTTCCAATTTTTTTAGACTGTTTCTTTTTTTTAAAAAACCCCAATTTATTTCCAGAAAAAAATGGGGGGCCATTTTTTTTTTGGGGTCTAAACCCCTGTTACCAAAAAGACACAAGGTTTTGACCCTGCATGGTATCGTTTCTTCAATGTTCGGGTGGGGAATTATTTTGATCCAGGGTATTAGTTTACGTCGCGGATTTAGACCATCGGTCTAAATCTGCAAACCGGACTCGGCCGGGAAAAAAATAATGCTCAAAAACGGTGTTCAAAGCAAATATAGGGGGGGTGTGGTGTTTGTAGCGGTGCTGAAGGTTCTGGAAGGCTGCTGAGGCCCAGCAGCTGCCGTTCAAGTGTATTCAGCTTCGGGTCGGCAGGTTGCAGCTACCACGGTGCTTCATTACCGGGCCAAGGTCCTGATTGACAGTTGAGTAACCCACACGAGCTAAGAGTGGCTCACACATGATGAAGGGGGGCGGAAATTAGTATCCGCCCAAATTCTTGCCGTGAAAGTAATGCGTAGTTTTGTTTTATTTTGTTGTCGACAACTTTTTTTGTATTGAGGTGTCATCCGGATGTAAATCCAAAGCCGCCCACGTCAAATTTTGTTCAGCAGCGGCTGCCAAAACTTGCCGTGACACCTATGATCAAAGTAAAGGAGGAAAGGAGAAGATGTTTCTAAAAAAGAAAAGGGGCAGGTTGGTAAAACTTATTGGTGATAAAACGTTCCTATTATTAGGATTTTTCCAACGGGTGAGTGGCAACTTTTTTCCTTCGCGCCTTCGGCGCGATGTTACTAAAAACAACGCTAAAAATGTTGTTGTAAGCACGGCGGTGCAGGTGCAGATACACCAAGACCGGGGACCTATTATCATAGGAACCCCCTGGATAGCCGGTCCGCCCCTTTAGCTGCTGACGAGACTGTCTGTTAAGCTTTTGACTATTTTTGGAGCGCGTCCCCGAGCCGCGGGATTTTGGACAAGATTTCCGTCCCAACCCCCGAAAACACACCCAAAACCACCCCCTATAACCGGTCTAAATCTTTGCAAACCCCAGAAATCTGCAACAAATACCCTGTTTTGATCAAAAAAAGCACGCTTGCATGCGTCTTGTCCAGCCTTCGCAGTACATTGCGCAGCGGGGCAACCCAGAGTCCCCGTGCATAAGATGGATAGCCAACCCCCCTTGATTAAGATGGATAACGGGCGAGAATGCCAATCCATCTAAACACGGGGGTGAGGTACCTCGTGTAAGGCGACTACACTGTAGTCTACAGTGTCCCCGTGTTTAAGGTGGATACCCCCCTGCCTAGAAGCGCATGGCAACCCCGTCATTTGACGAAGCGTGAAGGAAACGGGAAAACAGATACCGGACAGGCTTGGATCGAAAGGTAAACCGACACACACACACACACACACACACACACACACACACACACACACACACACACACACACACACACACACACACACACACACACACACACACACACACACACACACACACACACACAATAGCGGGGCTGCAACTTTTGGAAGAGGCAGAAGGGACGGAAGGAGAACAATGCACCGTCCGCGGTGACTCGGCCCTAATTATTGGGCAAACCAATCGAGAGATAGCCTGTTCGGAAGACCTGAAACCATTTTTAACGCGAGCGATCGCGAAAATGGTAGCCCTGCGGCAGCGGCTCACGCTGCGAGTAGAGCACGTGAAGCGCGAGGAGAACGTGGACGCCGATGCGTTGAGCAACGCAGCGATGGACATTGTGCAGAGACAGCGCCCGACGCGAACGCAGCAGGAGGCAAATCTCGCAGTCTTTCGGGCCTCCGGACTCGGAAAAGCGATGAGTCTGAAAGAGTTAGGTAATGCCTACAAGAAGGTAACAGGACGGCCGTGGTTTTACGGCCACGAATGTGCGACCACAATCCTGACCTCCGTCGGGGGAACAATTGTCAGGGGGGCTTCGCGGCGTGCGCAACTCTCGGAGGCGACTGACACGGTCATCCTCGGCATCCGAGAACACGTACGGACGCTAAGGCCGGCGCGGACTGAGACCACATTGTTCCCTCAACATCTAGAATGGGCAGCAACCTATGTCCCAGAGAAAGCATACCCCGCACGATGGGCGCAAGGGAAGACCGACTGGAAGGCAAGAGCCGAGATGGTAGACAAGGTCCCGGGTGCAGGAGCGTGCAGAGGGGCGCGACCGAAGAAGGCCCCGAAGGACGCGGTGAACACGGCTCGCCCAGGCGAAATATGCGCACTACATAGGAAGCCCCGATGCAAGGGATGTGCGAAGAAGCGCCTGCCAGCGGAGACCTGTTGCCGGTATAAACAGCACCATCATGATGGAGATGGCCTAAGGCCGCGGGTGCAATTCTGCACAGCCCACAGACTGGAGCGCTGCGGCGAGTGTGAAGCTGACAATGAAGGAATCGCGAGGTGCTGTTCGAGGCACCACCCCCAGTTGAAAACGGACCCCTACTCGCAACCTGCGGGAGCATCGGCGGTTACTTGAAACTGAAGGAGGCGTGGACGCCCCTCGCTCAGGGAGGCACCACGTGAAAACAGGTCTACAACACACACACACACACACACACACACACACACACACAATACACACAGACACAGGCTGGGTGCAAGAGCTGCACCCAATTCGACCCATATTTTACTTGGGCTGGTTGATGGGCGGTTGATTGGATGATCTTGTTACTTCAGAGTGAAAGCTCTCTTAAAAATCCAGGGCTTTAGAGTCTCCGGGTGACCTTCCGTGAATGGACAAAGGGGGCGGGCGGAGTGCACGAGCGGAGGGTGCCATTTAAAAAAAGAAAATGGAAATACTCGAGACTGCCTTGTGCTCATTTCGAAGGAGGCTAGAGGGAGAAAACAATACAACTACAAAGAGGGTCTTTCTTGTCGACCGCTTACGCCCGCCGCTAAACCCAGATTTGCCTGTGTTTCGTGTGAGCTACAGCGCATTTACTTTCCTTCGAGATTGGAATATTGTTGCGATGGTGGGGAGTCATCGGCATGCCGATGAGAACCACACGATTTCCTTCGAGGTTTTCGCAACTGGCAGTCTCCTCCGAGTATTTCCTACAAAGCAGGTGCTTTAACACTGCTTATACAAAAAAAAAAAAAAAGGTTGAGTTGAGCCGTCGCTCGTTTGCAGTTTCTTGCCGGTATCCACACTGCCCGTGTCCTGCGGGAGGGGGTGAATCCCCCAAAAAATGTGCACTCCCGCACCTTACCTTTTGGAACGGCAGCGAACTCCTGTCTGGCCGGAACATTCGTCCCCTTCGCTGTGGTGGTGACTTCGCCTTGTTTTCGCATTCTGCAGCCGTTGTTTCAGCCTAAACGAGCATCCGACCACTTATTCTGCACTTTAGGATCACCTGAGTGGTAGGTTTCAAGTTTTGGGGGCCCCCTTTTTCCGGAAAAACAGGGGTCTTTCAGCAGAGGACCCGCACGGTGCCCACAGCATGCTCCTAGATGCACTGCTGGTAGGTGGTATGTAGTGGTGTGGTGTACACAGTGCACTGCTACGCGTATACGCAGTAGCACATGCGCTGATGCACAGGTGCGCTGATGCTGGTATCTGGTGATATGGCATACACATGTACACCTACATGCGTAGTGCATGCGTGTAGCAGCACAGTGCGTAGGGTCCTTTCTTTAGTTAGCCTTTCTGTCTCCCGTTCTTCCCGTTTATCTTTACCAGCCGCGCGAAGAAGAATTCTCGTAGTTTAACTGAGGGAATTCGTGTATCGCAAGGCACTTTCCCACAGGCTACCTTCCCCCTCCCGTACTTCGATCCCCGTTCTTTTTCCAACCCTGCTCTTGTTGCAATAGTTGGGAGTCATTTGCACTCTTCTAACTTTCGGCATTAAACGATGCGTGGAGTCGTAGGGTAGTATCGACGACGGGTCGACCTTTTCTAGCAAAATCTTTGGATCAAAGGGTCGGTATTTTAAAGTCTCCGGTTGACGTTTCTTTTAGTATGCAAGTTCGCTTGAACCCCCGGGGTTTTAAAGTCTCCGTGTGACCTTCGTCGGTATGGGAAGATATCCTTTGTGCTCTGAGTGTCGTAAGAGTGGTGGTTACACGAGGTAAGAGGATCAGTGGGTACCTTGGTTGTTGGTCATTGGTGGTTTCGGCCATTGTTCTTACGGTAGGCCCTCCTCAGTATGGTGCCGCGGTAAGTGACTGTCTGTCTTCTTGGCACCGTATGACCGTCTCTTTTCGTGAACTTGTGGTGCTGCTTATGGATTGCGCAGGCTGAATATCCGAAACTGTATCGTATTGCAATATGGGTGGGGGTGCTACAATTAACGTGCTGCAAGGAATCTTTTGTGCCCCGCCCGGTATTCTCACACACGCAGCGCGTCCTACGTAAATATCTCCCGCCCAAGCATTTCCTTCGTCGAAACGGGGTTTACTGTTTCCCCGCCAGTCCTTTTCTCTGCCCGGAAGGTTTCCTCAGCTCTGGTCACGCCGGCAAATGAGCAGGACGAACCAGTTCCTGCTTCCCTGGAGACAGCATTTGCCGAACGATGGCGGCGGTTTAACCAGAACTGCAGGCTAAATCGCGCAAACAAAAAAAGATTGCTCGTGACATGGCTTGTGTACACCCGCGGATTGGTCCCCGATCCAGGTGGTTCCTCCGCACCCCCGACGAATGGGAGGCTGCGGAGGAAGACGTTGACCGCTGTGTCGAATGTGGCAAGTTCCACACCGACGGCAATGTTGGCACTTTCCACGTGCATACATAAAGAGGTGCCGGGAGGGAAATCTTAGCTCAGTGGCGAACGGACGTGAGGTCACCCCTACACGACAACAACAAATCAGATTGTGTTTGTATTTGCCCCTTACCTCCCTTCCATTCGGAGTCGAAGCAGCTACGTCGAGTATTTTGGTGGTCCTCTCAGCCTTTACGACCCTGCTTCGATATTTTGGAGAAACCCTGCCAGACGTGATTCTGCACGCCCGCTAAACCCTCTGGGAAGGAGCACACGCGGATGCACCTTCCTATGCTCTTCTCAGCCGGGGGGCTAATCGTAGTCGCTTTGTAGCGCTGTTCTTTCAAGCTACAAAATTCCTACGAAACCAGTCTTCAAGCGAACATTCACTGTAAAAGCAAACTAAGAAAAGGCAGAATCCTGCCTCTCACGTATGCTTCATGCTGGCATCATCCCCCACATGTGGTACCGTTCCTCATGTGGTACCACATATGGTACCACCAATCGGCCTCATAGGATTGTTGAAATGGTGTTGAAAAGTCAATTGGTAAAGCCGTACCGTTTGGGCCGGGGGCGTAGCGGCCCCCCGCACCCCCCTTCTTCATATTTTTCTGGCGGGATATCTGAAGGTTTTCTGAAACCCTTGTGCACGCAAGAAAAGTACGCGAGGCGTGTCCGGCGCCTGCGGAGCCTAGAATCCATTGTGAACTACCCCCTCCCTCTTCCCCCTCCCCCCCCCCGCGAAACCCCGCAAAGAAGAGCAAACAGAACAGAAAAACGGCAACCCACGAGTATGGTGCAGCGGTGGATACCACCAGCTGATACCTACTCAGCATCCCTGATACCTAGGAGGTGATGGATGGGTGGGTTGTGTGTACACATCCACTAGCATGGTGCAGCGGTGGATACCACCAGCAGTACCAGCTACCATCCACTGATAGCTACGTAGGTGCTGATGGGTGGGTTGTGTGTACACATCCACTAGCATGGTGCAGCGGTGGATACCACCAGCAGTACCAGCTACCATCCAGCGGTAGCTACGAGGTGATGGATACGTAGGTGCTGTGGATACCACAGCATACCACGATACCACGATAGGTGCTAGTGGATGGTGGTGTGGCGTACACACCCACGAGGATGGTGCAGCGGTGACTTCCCGCGAGAGTAGGGAAGTGCCTTTGCTGGTTAAGAGATGAACACACGGCGTGCTCCGGCCACAGAAGATGGTAGTGATCGAGGAGTGCAGATCCGCTTTGCCGGGTATGGATCGCCACGTGTTATTCCCCCGAAAAGCGCCTGCCGTTCTAGTCGACCTGATAGAGGCGCGTGGAGAGTGGCCGGAGGGCCTCCTCGCGACGCTGGTCTCTCTTATTCCGAAGACGGAGGACCCCTCACCGACGAACCTGCGGCCGATCACCGTGACGAGCTGTGTCTACAGGCTGTGGGCCTGTAGGCGGCTGCAGGACGTCATGGAATGGCAGGTAGTTCGCGCAATTACCTTCAGCTTCTGAAACTGGGGCCTCACCATGCACAGGTGGTGAAAGCGTGCTTGAAAAAGTGGCGGTATTGTATGGAGTGAAAAGACCTCCGACGCCGTGTAGCAGTCATTCAAAGACGCAGGAATACCATCCGCGACACCTCGCCCGCGTCGGTCCACCTCAGTGCCGACAGCCAGCCCTTGAGCGCCCGCATCGCACGGCCGCCGTACGGCCATCTCGGCGGCTCATCCGGAAGGCGGTCGAAGTTGAACAGGTGTTGCACCGCCGGCAGCGGCGCAGCTGCGTGCCAGGGGTGCATCGGTTGCACCGCGGAGAGGCGGCGTCGCTCCGCCTCCACGCGTGCAGTGTACACCGCCGCCACGAGGCGGTGAAGGGCCGCGACCTCCACCCGCATTCCTTCGACAATAACCCCATGCACACGCGTGCAAGACGGCCACCTCGCCCGGTCCGCCCGCAGGAGTTCGGCGAAGCAAGGACGGCCGCGGATCTCGTCGTAGGCGGGGCACTCCCACCACAGGTGATCCGCTGTGTCCTGGACGCCCCGGTCGCAGTCCCTGCAGCCGCGGTCCAGCGGCGGACGCTGAGGTTCCGAAGAGGAGGATTCGGAGGCGTGCTCGTCAAAGCTGCCTGCCGTATCAGAAGCGGTCGACGACACGGACGCCGAGGAGCTCGGCGACCCGTCCGACCCGGCCGCCCCTCCGTTCGCACGCGCATTCCGTCCCCACCGCGCTGCGAGAAACACACCCCCGGACAGGATCACCGCCAGTGCACGTTTCTCGCCAGCGTCAGCCGTCGCCAGGCGCAGCTCGTTCGTACGCCTGCAGTCCACCCCTGCCTGCACACCGTCGTAAGACGGTCGTTGCCTCGCAAGCTGCGTCCAGGTAGTCTGCCGTAGCCGCGCCCGGATGGCGTGGTGCCTCTCGCCCCTCTCCATGTCGAGAAGCCGGCGGCCCTCGAGCGCCGCGGTCGCAAAATCGCGACCTTCGTAACCGATGCCCGCGACCGTGAAACCGTCAGAGATGGCGATCCCGACAGGACCTAGGCGCGCCTCCGGCAACAACACACCGTGCCGGCTGTAAAGCCGGGCGATGTTCAGCATGCGGGCATACACGCGGGGGAGCCTCTCGCACGCGTCGAAAAACGAGCATAGAATCCTGTACGGCCGAGCAATCATCGGATCAAGACGGTGACCCTTCGCCAGGATCGACAGCACCGCCGTCACGCTTCTCGACGGCTGCCTGCTCCCAAAAGCGCCCCTTACGACCCGCGTCCGGAGCCCCTTCAGGCGCGTCTGCGTGTACGTCTCGTAGGAGCACCCCGCAAGGACACTGCTGAGAACGTTCGAACTCGCCACCTCGCAGCGGACATCGAACGGAAGCTTCGAGGTACTCAGCCTGTCAATCAGACCGTCATGTGCGCTCAGACGCGCATCGTTGGCCCGACTCGCTCGGACGCTCTCCACACTCGTTCGCACCCCGAGGATCTTCGCAGACGTCGCCGTCACTATGGCCTCGCCGCCCACCTTCACCGCGCTGGCGTACGGTCGCCGCCTGCGCTGCTGCGTCGAGCCCGCACGGATACCCATTGCCACGGTTTTCGACATGTTGAGGCGCATCCCGGTCAGGGCACAGAACCGCGCGACGATGTCGACCGCCTGCTGCAGCTCGGCTTCCGCCGGCGCAAGGAGCGTGGCGTCATCCGCCAACGACTCCGAAGACACCTCCGGCACCCGCACCGAAACCGCGCGGAGCACTACCGACAATAGCGCGTTGATCAGTATGACCGACAGCGGGCAGCCCTGCAGAATGCCATTTGTCACCTCGAACTCGGAGCCCACGCCGAGCGGCAGCTTGAACCGTCGCTTCATGCCGCGGTACATGGCGCGCAAGGGGCGCAAGATGCGCGCGTCGAGACCCATCTCCTCTGCAAGACTGAGAACGATACCCTGCGGAACCCGGTCAAAACATTTCGCGAAGTCCAGCGCCACCATGTATAACGATTTCGTCTCGTCCAGCAGCGTCTCCTCGATCAACGTCGTCAGCTCCATGAGGACATCGTCCGTTCTGTGCCCCGAGCGGAAGCCATGCTGTGTCGGTAGCACCCAGCCCTCTTGCCACTCCATGACGTCTTGCAAACGCCTGCAGGCCCACAACCGATAGACGCAGCTCGTCACGGTGATTGGCCGCAAGTTCGTTGGCGAGGTGTCGTCGGTCTTAGGTATGAGCGACACCAACGACGTCAGCATACCCTTCGGCCACTCCCCTCGCTCCTCTACCAGATTGAAGAGCGTCGCGAACCCGTCCAGCAGCTCGTCGGGCAGGGCCTTCAGCTCGTCCAAGCGCCAGCCGTCCACCCCACACGCCGTAGTCTTCTTCTTCCGCTTGTTGAGCACATCCCGTAGCTCCCTCCCGGTCACATCCCGCAGGTCCATCTGGCGGCGGGGAATAAAACCCTCGAAGGCCCTGCGGAACACCTCGTACTCGGGCTCTGGGCGTCCTTCCCCGTACATGCGCAGGATCGGGTCCCACGCCTCCTGCAGCACCTCGTCCATCTCCTCGACGTTGGCGGTGAGCCGCCCGTCCGCTGTTCGCACCGCATCGGCCGCCTGCCCCGGACCCCCCCGTAGCATCGTCACAAGAGCCCGGCGATCCGTCCCAAACATCGTCAGCTGCCTCTCGTGTTGCTGCCTCTTCCGTACCCTCGCCGCAGCCGCGTTGTATCTCGCACTGCGCAGTCGTACGTCGTGCAAGTAAACGCGGGCGACCTCTGCGCTCGGCGGGTCGGAGGGGGGCGGCCCGCCGACCCCGCCGCCACGGATCACGGCGAGACAGCGCAGCCAGCACAAGCGGAGTTCTTGGGGCACCTGGAATGGTCCGGACGCTTCTAGGCGAGCTCGCTGGTAGACGTAGTGCTCCAGACGCCGGATCGCATTCCCGTGCCTCAGCTCCGTCTCGCACGCCACGCCCCGGTCCGGCGTACTCCTCGCCGCAACGCGAGTCATCTTCAGCTCCGAGTTTCCGCGGCCGGTGTGCGCACGTCTCTCACAGGCAGGCATCCCGCTGCGGTCTAGCAGGTACTGCTCGCACATTGCGGAGAGCGCCATCCACGCCCCTTCGACGTCCCCCTCGCGGGCGGCGGCGCACACGGCATCCAGCCTCGGGACCTCGACGACCCTACCTGCCGGCTTCACGGGTATCGCTCGCGGCACGTTGAACCTCCATGTCTGCTGTTCGAACGCCTGCACCGCGAGTCGAATCCGGACGCAGCGGTGGCCCCTCACGCTCCCTACCCCGATCGTCTCGCATGCAACAAAGGCGGACGCGGCCGCGCGGTTCATCAGGGCGTAGTCGATGCGCGTGCCGGACGTGTTCGTGCCCGTGTAGGTGTTGGGCGGTCGTCCTCCCTCGCACGCCGCCTGCAGCTGCGCTGCGTCCGTCCACCCGTTGCTGAGGGCATGCCGAAGCGCCGGCGACCGCTCAACGTCCGTGTTGAAGTCGCCCATCACGACCGCCGGGGCCTGCCCCACCATGGCCTGCGCCTCGAAGAGGACCGTCTGCAGGAGCCGCTCCCGGGACGCCGCTGCCGTGTTCCCCGATGGGGCGTAGACTGCAAAGAAGTGTACGAACATCCGTCCGACCCCCGTCGCGATCATCGTGGGGATGACCCGGTTGCGCACTTCCTGCAGCGATTCGTTGGGCAGCAGGTGGGCCACCCCCGGTGCCTGGCAAGCACAACGACTCCGCCCCCCTTCTGCCCGGAATGCGGGTTTCCGTGCGGACAGTGCTTGCTGCGCTTCGGCGGTTGCGGCGGCCCCCACAGCGTCTTCCACCTCGACCCGTCGACGGCGCACGGTCTCGCGAGATAGTCCGTCGCCTGCGTCTGCTGCTTTCATCATAATCACAACTTTTCACAACTTTGCAGACCTTTGCAGAGCTCTGCAGAACAATGTGTCAAACCTAATTATGAAATGGTTGTGATTTTTTGTATTAAACTACTAAACTAAAAAATAGGTGGATCACCCCATTGAGGTGTCATTCAGATGTAGATCTAAAGCCGCCCACGTCAACTTTTGTTAAGCATGAAGTTCTGTAAAGTGCAAGTGCCATCAAGGCAGGCGAGCACTGGCATTTTGTTGAGGCAGCGGCTGCCAAAACTTGCCGTGACACCTATTTGATTGATGACAAGATCCAGGGGGATTGCTTCCCCCTTTTTCTTTCGAAGGGAGGGAGAAGGAAGATCTCGGGTTTTAAAAGGAGGTCTTCATTTTCACACACTAGTTACAGCAAGTGAAAAGCAAATGAAGATTCTTTTATTATCGATTAGTCAACCTCTACAACCGCTCAGGAACTCCTTCGAAAAGAAGACTTATACTCACGTACAAAAAGTTTCGTCTCTGTCGTCCCTGGACTACTCAGTATCGGAGCGCGCGTAACGCCCGATCCCCCATCGCAGTTGAGCGGTCCAGACCACCTCACTCGCCAACGCGTGGAGTTGACCCCGATAATAAAAAGTAATTGGGAATTGGTGTGATCATATCCAAGCATTGCCGGGTTTGTGCCGGGTTTGTGCCGGGTTTGTACCGGGTTTGTACCGGGTTTGTGCCGGGGGGGGGTCTCACTTTTTTATTTTGTTTTGCCTGGTGAACTCCCAAGCTCTCCTGGTGCTCAGGAGCTCCCTTATGCGGCGGAGCCACGAGTATCGGAGCTACCCCACTGTTTCTGCGCCTGCTACGCACGCTCGTGTTGCCACGTTTAACGTAAAAGATGTGCCTTACGGAGAACAAGAGAACCCGAAACCGCGGGAGAACAAGAGAACCTGAAGCTGTGGCTCACGAAGGGGAAACAAATTGAAGTTTCTGGGTGGCATTTCGGGGTGCAATTGGACCATTGGACAATTGGGTGATTTTGCGACATGCCTCACGTTCTGCTGCGCTTTTGCGGCGGCTCTTCTCCTGAGTCTGATTCGGATGGATGCCAGAGTTGAGTCTCTGTCAGAGTCGTCGTCTTCGTCACATTCATCATCATTTCGAGACCGCAAGACCTCATCCGGAAGGTCTTGGTCGTCGTCATGAGAAATTAGCCTTTTTAGAAGATGTCGCGGGTTCTTCACCTTTAGGCCTCGGGATAGCGCCTGTTGCTCAAGCTCACGAGCCGACAAGTTTTCATCGGCTTCTCTGATGTGCTTGACAAGCTTAGCCTTCGTCCAAGATTGGCACGACTTTGTGCCCCGTGCTTGAGCCTGTTCAACCAGCAGCAGCTTCGTCCAAAGACTGACTTCGCAGTCGAATCTCCTTGGCAATCCGAGATCGCTTCCCTGCAAGCAACCTTCCTCATCGGATCAGTCCTCACAGATGGTGCGACCCGTAGCAGGTGCCGTACAGCTTGCCGATGCGCAGGCCGACCTTCCACGCGGCGTAGGTCACGGTCACTTGGTCCTGCCAGTTGCCGCAGGTCTGCTCCCACCAGATGTCGAAGAACTCGCGGGTCCGGGGGCGGGTCAGGTCGGCCGCTACAATCGCCGTGTGGTGGGTGCCGGCGCCCGCGTACGCGTCGGGGGCGTTGACGAACCCCGAAAACTCGTACAGAGACGCGACGCGGCACGTCGGGGGCCGGAGGAACGCGTCCATGATCTGCGAAGCGACCTCGTCGGCATCGGCCTTCGCGTTCCCAGACCGACAGTCGCCGCAAGCCTCGCACCTCGCGAGAACGGCCTCCCGCAAGCTGTCCTCGAAGGTACCGTCCTCCAGGCCAACAGGACCCAGTCCGCCGTGGTATGTGTTAGTGGAGGGCACCTTGCCAGCATAGCTGCAATTTAGCGGAATCGGCACCGTCACCTCCCTCTCCGGTTCCACGTCCGGCGGAAACGGGCGGGACACGTTGTATCCGGGATCTGCCCGCCACGCCAAGTCGCAGTACCCTTCGGTCACCGCGCCGAGGACCATGGCTGTGAGGTTGTTCATCACGCCCATCGCCCCGTACCTGGGGATGGACGCGCGGAACTCGCCCATGATGCCCAGCCCGCCGTGGACAAGCGTCATCACCGACGCGTGCGTCTTCAGCCGGTGCTGCGCGTACACCAGCCCCTGCGGCTCGAAAAAGTGGGACGTCGCGTCGGTCCAGAAGAAGTACTTCACGTGCGGCGGCAGCAAGCGGTGCCCCTGCAGCTTGTAGTACTTCGCCCGCGCGAACGGGATCGGCTGCATGCACGGGTCGTGCAGGTGGTAGGTGTCCGTCCGAATCTCGAAGTGGTTCGCCTTCGCCGAAGCCGCCAGCTCCGGCGTGACCGGCTCCTCGGTGAAGACGAACGCGCGGCAGTTCGGGGCTGCGGCGAGGGCGGGGCCCCAGCTCTTCACGGTTCTGTCCTGGTCGCCGAAGACGGCGGAGAAGACGACGCAGTCGATGTACGCGGGCACGTCCAGCGGGTTCGGCACGGCGACCAGTTCGGACACCACGTGGCGGGGGAACAAGCACTTCGAAACCAGAGCGGCGGGGTCGGGGATCGACTTCCAAGCGGAGAAACTCTTCTTCCACCGGGCGGGCTCCCCTCGCCAGAACAGGTCGGCGGCGACGAGAAAGATGAGCATCGCGATGCCCAGGTTTCTCAAATGCATCGGCAAAGCGGAGGGTGGGAGGTGCGGGGGGATAGAGTTTGGGGGGGAGAGACTGCCCGTAAATGGGGATGAAGGGGCGGTTCTGAAAGACCGCGTCGCCTTGTTTTTTTTTTTTTTTTTTTTTTTGCGTATCCTGTGCAGGGATTTATATAGCTTTTCCTCCTCTGTAGAAAAGTCCTTTTCGCCCTCGGGGTCCTGTGGCGGATCCAAAATTAATTAGAATTGGCAGTCAAGAGGCAAGCGCTACTGTGCCAGCCTAGCCCAACCTCAATGTTGGTAATAATCGGACAAAATGGTTGAGCTAATTTCCAGTCTGGGGGGCAGCGCCCCCCAGCGCACGGTACAGTACAGCGAAGAATTCCCGTGCCTAGTATTGAATCCAAATTTAATTAGAATCGGCCAAATCCCGAATCTAACTAGAATTGGTAGTCAACGTCTACTGTCGGATCCAAATGTAATTAGACTTGCTAGTCAACGTCTAATGTCGGATCCAAATTTAATTGGAATTGGTCCAATTTTGGATCTCAAATTTAATTAGACCTGGTAGTCAACGTCTCGCCACCCACCACCCTTTGGCCCTCCCGCCCCTGACCCTCCTCCCTCCTCTTCTCTCTCCTCCTTTTTACTCATCCTGCCCCCGTGGCTTCGCCATGGCTTCGCCCACCCCAAAACTAATTCAATTCTTTTTTCGCGCTCAGGGTGGCCAGGGTATTAGCGTGACCCTCAAAATCGTGTACAACCTGAAGATAATGTGAGGGATAGCCATTTTCTGGTGGAGGAAGCAGCAGCTGAAACGTGTTAATTGAAACACCCCGGATCTGAAGCTATGAAACATTAACACGTTTCGTATTAAAAACTGCACTTCCATAGGGGTTTTGAGGGGTTTTGTACTTAGAGTAAACTGGGGGCTCGACATTAAAAAAAGGACGCAGGAAAATTGATAGAAAATCTGAACCCGTCAAAAAAGAAATAGGCACCAATTTCTTCGCCCGCGTCAGCCCTTCACCCCAGCGAAGCAGATTCGACAATCCGGGCGAGTTTCGTGGTGACCGGGTTGAGTGACGCAAATTTACTGGTCGTCCTCATCCGCTTGCTTCCCGTTCGCTTCCCATTTGCTTGATTTTTATTTACTTATGGTGTTCTGTGTCCCTACCTGCCTTGTCTCTCGAGAGCCCCTTTAAAAAAAAAAAAAAAAAAAAAAAAAAAAAGTGTTGGCGGTGGCTCCCAGCTCTTGGGAGCTGGTTCTTCTGGCTCTTTGGGAGCCAGCGGGAGCTGGGTTTCTGGTGAAAATTTTGCTCGTGCGTGCAGCAGACCTTTTTTGACGATTTTTAGCTCGCGACAAGCTCCGATGAAGAGAACCGTGAAGAATAGACCCGGGACCAAGAAGTATGCGTGGTTCGCGGGTCTTTACGAGATGCAGGGCACCGGACATGGAAACCACCAGGGTTTTGACGGGAAGGACGGGAATCGATCCCCTGGGTGGTGCCGTTTTTTTTTTTTTTTTTTTTTCGCTGTCCACGGAGCAGACCTTTTTCGACGAATTTACGCTCGCGATCAGCTCCGATGAAGAGATCCGTGAAAATTAGACCCGGGGATTACAAAACATGTGCGTGGTTTGTGAATCTTTGTAAATGACAGGGCCCCGCCGCGGAAACCACCGGTGTGCATCGAGAAGGACGGGAATCAATCCCCCGAGTGGTGACATATTTTTGCTGGTCCACGTAGCAGACCTTTTTCGGCGATTTTTGCGCGATCGGCTTACCCTGCCATCACTGACACGTGCCCGCCTAATGAACACCTTCGTGAACACTAGCGTGTCAGGAACTCGTGGTTGGCACTGGATGCTTGTAACAACTGACCGGTCGCTCCGAAGATGCGTTGTATCTTGCTCGCTTTCTGACTTTTGCGGAAGCAAGATAGTCAGCCACCTTGCAACGGTCTTTTCCGCCGACACCGACTCTTGGTTCATAGAGACGGACGCTCGAGGATGTCAACATGACGATTGGAGCTGCGGTTACCATTCCTCGCATCCCAGAGCCCGCCCACGCCTGTCGTCTTCATGCACAAGTGCCAGAACGCTCTTGTCGCTAATACTCTGACCGCGATACGTTTTTCCAGCTCAAAGGCTCGAATAAAAATGGGGGATAATCATGGGGTTTCAACAGTTTTCAAATTTCACTAAGTACGTCAGACCCCATGTTTTTAGTACGAAACGTGATAATTAAGAACACTTTGGCCAAAAAAGTAGCTAAGAGACATTTACACGTTTCGTATTAAACCCGCATACGGTGGTCCAACGGTCAATGGAAAAAACGTGATGTTCAAACGGGGGCAAGAAAGGGCCAAAACAGCGCCTTCGAGGCCCGGAACGGTGCTGGAAACATGTTGGAGGGTATCAAACACCGGGGGGTGTGCGGTATTCCCTCTCAGCAGATGCGTAAACATGGATTTCAGGCCGTTTTGGCGTGTTTCCCGCAGCCCAAATAAATCACCAAAACCTTCTTTCGACTCTTCAGCGGTCGTTTGCGGCAGAACTGACCCACGCTTCCTGCAAAATCCATATTTGTGGACCCGTCTGAGAATTGACTTACGTGATTCCCACTTCATCTCCTGTCGTAAAACTCGTGTTTTCGACTTCGAGCTCACGTCCCAGTTGCGGCACTGTTCGACGGCAATACCCAGGTTTTGCTGCGGAGGTCAACTTTTGAAGATGGAACGTCGGTTCGAGCCTGTTTCCAGCGTTGCCAAGTTCCCAAAACACTCAAGCGGCAGTTGTTGGTAACTCAAGTTGCCTTTGGGGCTTGCTAGCCCGGATTCATTGGTGTTCTGAAGTATCTTTCCAAGCAGCTGACCGAGCTTCCAAAGTTCTTAATTGCCGCATTTCGTATGCAATGAAGAGCGCGAGAGAGACGACGAGGATGAAGAGTGTTGAGGGCAGAAGGCAGCTATTCAGTGAGATTTGGAGCATTTGGGTCAAACAGGTGCGGATTCCATAAGTCTGCGTGTTGAAACTACATGCACCGCACGTCATGACGGTGCGAACTGATGTCTCAACCGCAGACGACAGAGCAGGCTCACAGTCGACGTCTGGAAGCAGTTCAAAGTCAAACAAAACCACTTTCACCGCTGTCTGCTCCAGGCCGGCACCTCTGAGCGTCATTGCCAGCTGCACTGTTGTTGGGGACCACCCGCGACCCGACTTAACGCTTCTCGGCGTTCGAAACTCCTCGAGCTCTTCTCACGCTTTTTGCCTTTCTGTTTCGCCTGCGCACAGTATCCTGTAAGGCGGTGTTCTGACTGTCGGAACCATAAAAAGTGGCCAACGAGCCGTACAAACGAGCCTGCCTGGGCTGCCAACCTTCCGAGCAGGCCAGAAGGGTCCACCAATCCCAGTCTGCTCAGAATTTCAGCTCGTTCGCGGTCCGACTGTCTCGTCGGCAACATTGCTCAGAATCAGCACTGTCTCGTCGGCAACATTGAGTCGCATTTCGCTCGTCAGGGGGGCGCATTCAGCCTTTTGCTCACGTTTTAAGTTCACTCCGCTAGTGTTTGGGCGCACCCCCGAGCTCGTATTTCCTTCTTAACCGCCCCGAAAGTCTGGAAAAAACAAAGTTGCTTACCGTGTACACACCGTGTACACACCGTGTACACACCGTGTACAGACCGTGTACACACCGTGTACACACCGTGTACACATCAATCCATGAGGTTTAGTGGTCAAAAAATGCCCTGCTGTTGACCGACTGACCCTGCTGTTGACACTGTGGTACAGTCACAGGCCGAGGTCTGCACAGTTTGCGTCAGTTCAAGAGCTCTCTGCGGTCGGTAAGTTGTAGCATTTCGGCTGGTCCTACCTTTTTTACGCGAGGCTGCACAGTCTCTGAACGCTTCTGGAGTCCAAAATGCACCCGGATACATCTTTTAGCGTTCTTTGTGGCAACATGACCCGCAAGATGGTATGCTTGGCTGAAATTCAGCTCGGAGTCGCACTTTATTGTCGCCGGCGGCTGAAGGAGAGAATTGTGCAAAATGTCCACACTTTGTCCACACTTTCAAAACCCCTAAAAAAGAGATTTTGCGACCAAACGCGGGCGGTAGGTTAGGAAGGCGCCGGGGGTGGTGCCCCATGCAGTCAACAGACTTTGCCGCCAGAGCTCGAAAAACTGCAAAACACGTTTTTTTGGCTTGCCATTGGACGCTCCTACCTTCCCCGCCAGCTCCGGCGTGACCGGCTCCTCGGTGAAGACGAACGCGCGGCAGTCGCAGGAACAGGTTGGCGACGACGAGAACCATGAGCAGACGGCAGTGAACTGAAAGGTCGCATAACAGTGGCGCTCTTGTGCTACCCGGGCTTAGAAGCACATGCTGCGTATGGATCGGACTGATGAAACTCTCGAACCGATGCGGTGAAACGAGGTTTCGTGCTGCAAGGGGACGAACGCTAGCTTGTCGTCCAAGTCCTCGGTGAGGTACTTAATGACTCTTTGGCGCCGCGGTGCCCAGGTTTGCGAAACGCATCTTCCCACGAAAGTGGAGGCGGGGGGGTGTCGTTGTCATTGGTGCTGGTTTTGAGGGATAACTAAATTGCCTCCTTGGAGAGAGGCACTCGGAGCCGTTGTTCCTTCTCCATCCGCCAATTTAACATCCGTTTAATTCACGTCACACCAATCAAAGGATCATTCACGGTTAGCTCTCCTTAGCTGGCTTGCTGGTACCTTGGGAACGAGCTGACCGGCGAAGTTGGCTGGGGAGATCGGTCCCCCTGGCTACCGAATCAGTCAGCCAAGACTCCAGCTCAACTGGCGAAGGCCCGAGTTGGCTTCAATCTAACACAACTGGCTGCGGCGGGCCGGCTCACGATGCCTGGCTGTTCGCATTCGCGTCGCGGGACTCTGGGATTTTCCCAATGGCTCTATCCCAATGGACCGACGCAAAAGAGAAGAGAAGCCAAAGATCAGCGCGCAAGAATCAGCCGCCTACGGCACGGATGTGCACTGGAGGGTACCCGGGACCAAGAAATCTGCCACCGCCTCATCAATCGTCTGAAGGCTAGGCACTAACCGGGCACCGCCCACGGAACACTGGCCCAGGAGTGGGCGAGGCGGCTCGGAAGGTCCTCGATGTTCATCTCGCTTGAAACTCTCTCAAACCATACGCGAGCCTTCGCCCTTGCCACAACCTGTGGACAGGGGCAAGCAGCATCCCAGCCCTGGACTGGCCCTGGACAACGCCCGTCATCTCTTTGAACCACAGACCGAACGCCACCGACACGGCTGCGAACTCCAAAGCGTGAATCGGCAGCCCGGACGCCCTGGCAGGAACCGGGCAAGAGTAGGACTCGACAGACGACACCACGCCGTCCGTAAAAACAACAAGGACGGCGCCCAGCCCCTTTGGGCAGGCATCCGTGAACAGGACGCACTTGGTCCCCGTATCCGGACTCACCGGGGCGAGGGGAACCGACTTTTCAAAGACACGGACCTCACTCCTCAGGACGTCAGCCCACCACGGGAGCGATACGCAAAGCTCGCGACCCAGCTTGAAGTCCCGGTACGTGGACGACGCATTGGCGCGCCTGAATAGAGGGTGGAGAGGTACCCTACCCACCTTGCCGAATAGGGAGACCCTAGTTTCCCGGCGCGACGCCGCCTCCCGGTGCGAGCGAGTCGCGAGCGAGAATGCCCTCCAGAACGAACACCAGTTTCTCCTTCCGTGGTTCCGTCAGGGAAACGAGCACACCCTCCCCATCTATCGAGAAAATCAAGCCCAGGTGCCGAAAGCTGTTGCCCTGTGAGGTCTTTTCGTCGTTGAAAGAGGTGCGCAAAATGCCGCCCAGCAGCAATGACAATTCCGGGTCCCCAGGCTCGTGCTATACAGGGACTGTATCCCACCTGGCCGGACATCGGACAACCCTCCCTGAGATTCGCCAAGAGGCCGTCGGGCTCGGCGATCCCCAGCTCGACAAGCACTTCGCCGAGAAGGGCCGCGTGGCAGGCATCCCCTTCACGGTCCCCCGCCCTGCGCCTCCAGCGGTTCAAAAATACTCTGCGACTGCGCTGAGCCTCCAACACCGGGGACAGGGCGCTGGAGCCGATCGCCTCCCGGAGTTCCTTATCCACTTGGGGCATGTCCCTGACTTCCGGTACCCCAGAGCCCGTTCCAAGAACGCGTACCTGCAGGCCGCCCGCGGGGTCGCTGCGCCCCGCTTCTTCGTCTTGATGATAGGGGTCTGATAAGACCACGATGAGAGAGTCGATGATTATGATGACCAGCCTGATACGCTGGCGGGAAAACGGGAAGCTCGGGCGACAGCGCCCTGCCGCCCTCGGTTCCACTTCCTGCCGGAGTCGACAAAGGCTTGTAGTCGTCTCGAGCCCTTCCTTGCCGGCCCGCTGTCAACTCTGTTCCTAAACCCACCGACCTGCGGCCAGCCGGTGGGAGAGAACACCGGACCCTTCGACGCCACAACTAGGGTGAGCTGGAGCTCGCCGAGGACATCGGTGTCCAGCTTCAGCAGGCGGTCACACGCGGCCCCTAGTGTCACCGGACCATCAAGCCAACCTCGGCACGACCATCTCAATACTGAGCGAGCGTCATGTCATCTTCCCCCTTTGTCTCCCGTTTCAAGCTGAAGACGAGAGGTTGAAGGCCGTCTCCCGTTTCAAGCTGAAGACGAGAGGTTGAAGGCCGTCCCAGCACCCAGATAAAACAAGTACACACGTCCGCGACGGGCGCCCACCCGCCTGAGCGATCTGACGCGTCCGCGATCGGGCGCATGCCATGCGCCCGGTCGCGGACGCGTCTCCTGGACAGATCTCAAACCAAGCGAGCTGCACGCCGTGCACATGGCACGGCGGATCTCAGCTAAGCGAGCTGCACGTCATCGAGGCCAGATGGATCTCAAACCAAGCGAGCTGCAGGCCGTACACATGACACGGCGGATCTCAGCCAAAGCGAGCTGCGCGTCATCGAGGCCAGACGGATCTCAAACCAAGCGAGCTGCACGCCGTGCACATGGCACGGCGGATCTCAGCCAAGCGAGCTGCACGTCATCGAGGCCAGACAGATCTCAAACCAAGCGAAGGCTCCCCCACGCTCCTCTCCCCCGGGCCAGAGCTCCTCGACCCCCAGCTCTGGGTCGGCCTCAGCCCCATCGAGAAGTCGCTGGCCCTAGTGCACATCCGCGACATTTTCGCCGACATCCTCGATGCCATCCCGAGCGTCGCCAACGACGCCCAACATCTCACCAACCACGTCACCACCATCATGCGGCTAATGGACGACACCACCGACCCAGATGCCCTCGTCCAGCTGGGAAGGGACACCATTCACCGGATGATGGTCCTGAAGACAGCTCTGAAAGCCGGTTGGTCTCTTGCAGGCAGCCTCCAGCACCGGCATCAGCACGAGGCCGGGTTTCCTCCGTTTCTACGGAGCGTTTTCCAAGCTCTACAGAAAGCCGAGGAGCAGCCCACCTCGAAGCCGCCCAGGAAGCGCAGCCCGAGGCCCCGCAGTCCCTCGAGTATTTCCCTTCCAAAAGGTATGCGGGTGGCAGAGTGACCGGGCGTCGGCCTTCAGGCCGGTAGGCCCGGGTTCGGACCCCGCCCATGACACTTTTCGGTCGAAGATTGGTTTCGAGGTTTGTTGTGTTTCGGGGTCCAATGTGCCTGAAAATTGCGTTTTTTGCGGAGTTCCTCAGTATCTCGCGGTATTTAGGTCACCACGGGCCCGAACTTTGCTTCGCCCGAACATTACTGTTCCCGAACTTTAACAGCTGCCTCCAGTCAGTGTGGGCCGCACCGACCTCCGCACCGGTGCGGGCGCACCGGTGCGCACCGGTGCGCTGTTCGGTGCGCCGGTGCGCTACACAATTCCTTTGTTGGGGAGATTTTGTCGCTGGTCCAAGTAGCAGACCTTTTTCGTCGATTTTATGCTCACGTTCAGCTCCGATGAAGAGATTTGTGAAAAATGGACCCAGGGAACAAATGGTTCGTGGGTCTTTCTTGTGTTCAGGGCAGCCGGGCACGGAGACTACACCGCGGTTTGACAAAAGTTTGCACCATAGATTCACGCCAAAACGGTCAAAACTACCAGCGCAATAGTGTTGTTTCGTCGGGGTCAAATGTCAAAAAACGTGCCCTGCGGGAATTGATAGTTTCGCGTGCACAGGCATTTGAACCAGGAAATCTGAAACGGAAACTTCAATTTCCACGATTTCCATTTTCACGCGGATCCACGTCCCGGTCCCTGGCTCGACGAACCACGTACCAACTCTATGGCCTCCAGGTCCATTTTCCACAGATCTCTTCATCGGAGCTGATCTCGAGCAAAACATCGTCGAAAAAGATCTGCAACGTGGACCTGCGACTCTGAGCGAAAAACAGTCCAAAAAACGACAACCCAGGGCATCGAACCAGCGCACCGCACCGACCGCACCGGTGCGGTACCCGGTGCAGTGCGCACCGGTGCGCCGCACCGCACCGGCCCGCCGCCCACACTGCTCCAGTCTCGCCCCGCGCCGGCCTTTAGCCGAGCGCACGTACTTCTCTTTGGCTTGCCAAAAAAGACCCCTGCGACCGACACCACGAACACATTCGCAATGAATGTGGCCCTCGGCCCCCCACGTGCATACATGTTGAGCATTAAGTTTTGTAAAGTGCAAGTGCCATCAAGGCAGGCGAGCACTATTCACGGGCCAGACAAAGAACCGAAGGGATCCCAAGTGCTGTAACTACCGAACCACGTGTTGAACGGACGTGAGGTCATGCGGGTCTACCCCTGCACGACCAATCACACAAACACAACAGTCAAAGTCCTGAGTGAGAAAACAACCCACGGTGGTGTAAGCGAAGAAACAAATCAGATTGTGTTTTTGTACTGTATTTGCCCCTCTGCCTCTGTATTTCCTCCCTTCCATTCGGAGTCAAAGCAGCTACGTCGAGTATTTCCCAGCAGATCCATTCCCAGCCCCAGAGAGCCTCCGCCCAGCGGGGCTGCCGGGGCCCTCCGGGCACCGGCCAGCGTGCCTTCGACGCCGGACACGCCCCTGATCACGAAACAGCCGCGGCGATTACTGCGCAAACGACGCCGGTTCAAAGACCGAGCGCGTGGAATTCTTGGCCCGCTGGAAAGAGAGGCCATCGCAACTTCCGTCGCATGGGGCTGGTCCGCGCCACGTGGACCTCCCGGACGAGATGCTGCGGGATCTGCACCCCGGACTTCAGCAGCCATGTACTATGAGGGAGTGCCACTTCCGCATTGAGGGAGTGCCACTCCCGCATTGAGGGAGTGCCACTTCCGCATTGAGGGAGTGCCACTTCCGCATTGAGGGAGTGCCACTCCCGCATTGAGGGAGTGCCACTCCCGCATTGAGGGAGTGCCACTTCCGCATTGAGGGAGTGCCACTCCCGCATTGAGGGAGTGCCACTTCCGCATTGAGGGAGTGCCACTTCCGCATTGAGGGAGTGCCACTTCCGCATTGAGGGAGTGCCACTCCCGCATTGAGGGAGTGCCACTTCCGCATTGAGGG
The DNA here is from genome assembly GCA_030068145.1 of Diplonema papillatum. Taxonomy (NCBI): domain Eukaryota; phylum Euglenozoa; class Diplonemea; order Diplonemida; family Diplonemidae; genus Diplonema; species Diplonema papillatum. The sequence continues at coordinate 151,632 of JAPJBO010000545.1, forward strand.
AGTGCCACTTCCGCATTGAGGGAGTGCCACTTCCGCATTGAGGGAGTGCCACTTCCGCATTGAGGGAGTGCCACTCCCGCATTGAGGGAGTGCCACTTCCGCATTGAGGGAGTGCCAGGACCGACTGACCCATGTCCAGTTGCTGTTGACACGGAAGCCTTCTCCACTTCGGCCTTCAATTGAATATTCGCTACTACAACAAAGATCTGCACTCACCCGCACCTGCATCGAGGCTCACGCCAACGACTTCGCGGCGTGGACCACGCACTCCTACGCACGCCTGGCTTTGTTGGAGGCCGACCGTACAAAACGACCGCAAAACCACTGCCGCAAGAGGAGTCCGGGGTGTGAGTATCCGGAGCCGACGCGTGCGTTCTAGCGTTATTTGTGGATTAGAAGGTCTGTATTTTAAGGTCGCCGGTTGACCGTAGAGGCTTGGGTATGGAGGGGGTTGACAAAAGTGAGAGGGTGCCGCTCGTTTCGGGTGATGTGTCGTTCCGTTGTGAACCCTTGTGGAGTCCCCGAACGCGTTTAGGGGGCGTTTGGGATTGGGTAGGGTGTGGTCGTCTGCTACGGCGTGAAAAGCCAGGAAGTTTCGACGCTAATCTTCGACTCTTGATTATGTTCACCGGGTTGCGTGCTCGTCAGGAAGATCCCAGTGCCTGGCTTTTCTTCTGGGTGGTTTCATGGTGCTCGGGCGTTCTCTTCGCGGAAGGGGAAACCAACAGGGAGCGGGTGTTTGGAGAATCTCTCCCCCCTCCGCAGGAGGAACGTGAAGGCGGGCAAGCAGTGGGGTCCGCAGTCGCTGCGCGCGACGCAGCACGGAAAAAGAAGGTCGGGGAATATTATTCTCTCAAATAGGGAACGTGTCAGCTAGACTTTGGCGGACACTTGCCGGCATAGCTGAGAACTCCCCCCCTCCCCCACCCTTATATTTTTTTGACGGACAGATGACGGCATGGCAAACCATGGCTTTGTGCTATAGGCTACTGTGGCCGACGCCCCTCGTCCCCCCTCCCCCTCACCCCCTGGGGGCAAACCTTTTTCGACAACTGAAACTTAGTTAAGCCGGCAGCATGCACCCGTGCAGGGACCCTATAGGTCCTCCGGTGACAGGAAGTTCGATTTCCGGCCTAGTTTCAGCGACTGACGAGGCTTAAAAGATAGGTGAACCCCAATTTTCATGGTTTTGGACCTCGCCACTTACTAAATAGCTGATAGCACCCTGTTCCTGCAGTTCTGCACTTGTTCCTGCGCTTCTGACCACGGTTCAGTGCTCTTGAACACCGCTCCTGACCGCGGTTCTGCACTCCTGACCACGTTCCTGCCCTCCTGGCCATGTTCCTTGGTTTCTGAATCTATCAGGAGTGACTGAGTGCTGGGCACTCGTGTTTGCACAGTGTCTGAAGGATCACTTGATTGCATCGGGAGTGGCGGCGTTGGGCAGCTGACAAAGGCGCATCGTCGTCGGTCGCAATCGGTTGCGGAGGTGTGCGAGGTGTCGCGGGTTCGCCTTACGCACCGAGTGTACGTCCATCCCTCCTATCCCGTTTGCTCCAGCTCTTGCACCCCTTCACTTGTCTGGTGGGCAAATGACCG